>JAKSZP010004067.1:0-184509 GCA_022478985.1 Massospora cicadina | reverse complement strand
GGGAGTCGATGGCAGGCTTTCTTTAAACAAGTTGATTAGGGGACAGAAAATAATGCTCCATTAGAGGAAAATCTGGAGAAATATTGGAAGTAGGGAAATTTGAATTAAATTGATTAGGAGCAGGTCAAATCTCAAAAACCCCAAAAGGCATTACCCCAATTGCCCTATAAAACTTGCTGCTAATATATATTACTTTGTTCTGCTGTCTGTGTCCCTCAGAAGATAAATTTAAATGATCTGACTTTGTAAATTTTATCAGAAATTTCTGACCCCAAAAATAAGCATTAATAAGTAAATTTACCATATGATTCTGGCTGTCAGTGGATCAAACCCTATGATTTTTTAATTGCATGTCCAGTTTCCCAAACCAGTTCTTTTCACATTAGTTAAAAATACATGAAATAACACATCCAAATAAATAATAAGTGACCTTACCAACCAATACCCTAAGAATTTACCAAATAATGGACATAATAATCATCAAGATGTACCTGACTTTAGACAGGCAACCATCAAGTATCAGTGGCAATATCAACAGCATATATAAGATCATATATGGGAAACTCTAGAAGATTCTAGAGCTTAAAAAAGTAGATTCATGGGCTTCATTATAAGGCCCAGAGTATAATTTGGAAGGTTTCTGTATTAAAGGGATAAACGTGAAAAGCAAATTCTAGGATCTACCATGAATATAAGAATGCTGGTTAACTCTTACAATGGATCTTCAGTGCTGAAATTACTCATTTGAGAATACAGCTGAATTGAGTAATAAATATTTACTAGAGGCTAGGTTTTCTACTAAGCTTTACGTTTATTTTGAGGTTTATCTCTTCATAAAATTAGACATGTTTTAGTGCAAAGTTACATGTGACAATATTGCTCAGATGTAGCCTTAAATGCAAAAATAGGTAAAGGCATATGCGCAAAAACAAAGTGCTAGGTGCCATCTTTTAAAGTCTATCTTCATCTGCGGCATACAGGGCTCATTCTCTTATGCCATAATAAAATTTGCCCAAAACGTCAGAGTAAAAATAAATACTTATAACAATTAATAGAAAAAAGAGATTGGGACCATCTAGTACTAAAAAAACTAGAAAAAAAAGACATAAATTTTGGGTAAAGAGCTTCTTATATGGACGTACACTAGATGGTAGTTTTTACAATTATTGGAGATTCTTAAAAACTTAAATATTGTCAAAATTGGTTTTGTTAAATAAATTCATGAGCCTCAAATTGCCATTGAAGGTCCCCTATTTATTAATTAGCAGTTTAATAAAGGTTAATTTGTTATCCAATGAAAATGTTAAGATGTTCAATATTAGAGGATATTTATTCATAGCTTTTTATTAGATGCCTTGCTAAAGGTTATTAATTGTACTTTACTTTGTTGTGGATCAACACTATTGATATCAAATAAATTATTAGTCACCATGTTTATAGTCCAAAATGGCATAAGTTTTTATAAAAAACCAAAGCAATTTATTGATTAGGAAAAGTCTGGTCTGTATTAAAAATTAGTTTACTTTATTACATAAATTGTCTAAACTCTAGGGGTTCATTAATGCTTACTTGATTACACCTGGACTCTAAGAGCCTTAGTCAAGGGAAGGGGATGGAGAGATGTCAAGAAAGGTAGGAGGATTGGTGCATCAATGTCTTACTTCAATAATGATTGAATTATGGAGGGTTGTAGAAATAATGGATAATTACAGGGACATCTCAAATGCACCTTGAAGTGGTAAAATTTTGTGCAGGAGGTCCGCACTTATGAGTTAAAGATTTCAAAAAAAGAAATCTTAATATAAAAATTGTGCCATGCCATAGGAAAGGGCAAGATGATTGAGGCATATGGATAGGGGTTGCTTAAAGAACAGGACTTGAACAGGGTGTACAAAAAACAGAAGATCATAGAGGAGTGGGCAGGCCTTGGGATGGAAAGTTACGAGTCCTGGGAAGGTGGAACATTGGTGGAAGTGGGAGTTAAAAGGCTTCACATAGTGGGAGTAGCTTTGGTGCTAAAAGGTAGCGCCATTTTCTTCCCCTGTGTTGGACAATTGCATTCTCCACTATTTGAGAAGATTTACCAATGGCGAATAGTTTACCTACTGTTTAAAAATCTCAGTTTATATCTCACTAAAATAGTTCATATCAGGGTAAATATTTACACCTAGCCCACAGCCAAATGGCTAGGATAAGTCAATATAAATATGCAAACCCCGGCAGAAGAGGCAAACTGACTTTAAAGCAACCCATGCACCAATTCACATTTTTTTCTACCCGCCTAAGGGAAAGCAACCCCCTTATATAAAACCTGAAGGGGTCCAAAGAATGAAGATATCTTATCCACAACCATCTCCTAGGACTTCTGAAAATCAGCTGAGGTGAGAATTTTTTAAAGATGTCTGATTGGATAAATTATATCAAGTCATTACTGTATGGGATTTTCATTCCTGATGTTGACCTAACATCTAAAGTTAAGCCCTATTGAGGTGATAAGTTTTTCAAGAGCTCTGATAGGTAAATCATCATTAACTAGTTTGAGATACCTCTACCTACCTGAATTACCTTGCATCTAACTATCATCCTGGAGTTGCCTAAATTACTATGAGGCGTTAATTTTATAAAGAATCGCTTGTTTAGCCACAAAAAGTGAAAATCTTATTGTTATTTCTTAACAAATAAATCTAATATATTTTTTAGTTCACTTTTATACAAAAAATTTATAACTGTTTTTGAGATTTAATACTCTGGCATCAGCTCTATTGTTGAAATCCTGTGCTAACAGCACCTGCGATGACAAAGTGCCAGTTTTTAACGATTTTGTTCACTACAGAGTCACCTGTACACAACAATCTTTTAACTAAAATGGGATGACATCAGGTGGGTAGCCCTTCTCACCTCTTTGTTGAAGATGATTCAAGGATAGCCGCTTTAGAACATCAATTAGCAACAGCTTTGTTGCGCCTTGAGAAGCTCATACATCGTCACTCTCAAGAAACTCATGTGGCCGCTCCTTCCGTCCATAACCCCTTTTTAAAGACAAGTTATTCCAGGTGTTAATAGAAATTGCATAATCTCTCTTTCTCACTGAATCTGTTATGGAAGGAAAACCAATGACCAGAAAATCAAGTACATCCTCCCTTGTCTAAGTAGTATAGCCCAATGGATAATGTTTCCTCATATGACACCTTTAGTACTTGGGCGGAGGTTAATAAAGCGCTTATTGAGGAATTTAGCTCAAAGCAGAGTTTAAATAAGGAACACGCGCCTTTATGTGCTTTACTACACAAAAGGGAGAATTGGGTACCACCTTCATTGATTAGTTCTATAGTGAAGCTCAGTCACTGTTACTTACAAAGATGTTACCTCTTGATGACGCCATTGCTGCCATCCTGACTTAATTGGCTCCTAACCCCTCTTTGAAAATGCACATTAATTAAGTAAGGTTCTTCTTTTGAGTTGTTATTGATTTTAAGAAGGCTTTGATAGCAGTGGCCAATCTTTATAAACTTGAGGATACCCAAGGAGGTGTGTTGAAACCCCAAATCTTGTCCACTACGGACCTCTCAACTGTAGCCCATAGGAAAGAGTTCACAAAGACCACTATGGCCTCTTCTACTGCTGTTCTCCCCTTGAGACCTGCTCCCTTGGTGCATATCAAAACTGAAATCACCTCGCCATGTGCGGTTGGCCCAAGTGCACCATTGGTGACAGGGCAGCGCTCCCTTATGTCATCTTCACCCAGAGTTCGTCCTGTGTATTCAGTTGAGACTTTGCCTCGCCCCACGGCCTCCATCAAAGGGCCTCCTGCAGCGGTTCAATTGTCACATCCCTCCAAGATGCATACCATAACTTCATTGGTAGCTTCCCTGCCTGTTTGCATTTTGAAACCTGGCCCCAAGGTTCAGCCAAAACCAGCCAACAAAGAGTTCATGCTAAAGCCGTTGAAGCTAAGACGCCTTCTCATTAGCCAAAATGGAAGTTGAGTGCCTAAGGGCATCTATTGTATCAAAGAAGCATATGTTGACATGGTGTGTTGTATTAAGAAAATTGACAAACCTGACACATGTGACTCTGACCTCTCTCCTATTGCTCATAAGACTTGTATAGACAACCCACCTGATAATATATTTGATGGTTTATGAAGACGTTGAATATTATGTCCTAGGATCCTCAGCTGAAGTAGGCATACCAGCTCGGTTGAACCATGAAGGGGTAAATAAGGCCATGATACCCAATAAACATACCTTAGCTAAGTTTTGGGGTTATTGAGGTTATTGATATCACTAGTAATTTCCAATCAGTTTATTGCCTTGTTGATCCGCCCTATTCAGCATATGCATACTTTGAAATCCATTAAAGATAATATTCTGAGACAGCTCAAAAATTTATCACCACTTTCCATCTTGAGGAGGTTTTAGCTCTCCCCATAACTTTGGTGAAACTTTAACTAAGGTAGAGGTTGTCATCGATAAGGTATGGGTTAGAGTCATTCTTGTCACTGGTTTCACAACCAATATGAACGCCTCAAAATTTATCAAGAAAATTAAGTTGGCACCTGACCTGAAATACTCCCAAGAGTATGGAACAGCAGGTCCAAGAGTACTTTCACCATTGGGGCATACTCCTCCTTACCCAATAAAACTTAAAAGCTTATCCTGTCAACACCTACTATGGCCTTGGATAACAGTACATATGATATGGCGACTGGCGCTCAATTTATGCTTGATTATGACGAAAAACCAATATAAAACATGTATATCTATCCCTACTCAACTATGAGTTTAACTGGTTTTAGAAAATAAAAACCTTACAAAAATTATTACTCTTGCTAGTTTGAGTACCTTTACTCTGCCATATTGTTGCACTATACCACATCTGGGCGGCATACAAAAAAGTTTCTTGCTTGGTGGACGCGTGATAAGGTATTCATTATATTCTTCAGAAGAGATATTGCTCTAGTCTGGGGAACAACGGGTGGTTGACACAACAATCAGTTTACAGCTCTCCAAAAATGCATATTTCACATAATTAAACTTGATAGAGTAAATCCTTTTGAACCTCAAGTATTGCCTGGTATTAGATCCTGTCTACTAGCGACCTATCAATATTTTATTTGGAAATATCATTAACAAGGACATTCTTTTTAGCAAAACATTAAGAGTAGGAAAAAGTCCGCTGATCTCTATTAAGGATATTAGAAAGCTTTACTTCATTGGTATTATGTTAGATATGGGCTTACTTACTGACATTTTTATGTACTGTGCCTAACGTGCATATTTCATATAAACTAACCATAAATGTGCTTGTAGAGTTTCTTCTTTGTTAGAGACCTATAGTGATATATTCTATATTCTGATACTGACTATGGTCACATGAAGGATAGGAGACAAACATTGATGGCGATGATGCCCATCCCAGCCAGTCCAAACCATATTGTAAATCATAAAAAAGGATCTACAAATGGGAAAGATATCAAAATGTTACTAGACGCTGGATAGCAAGTGCCTTCCCAAAAACCCTGGTCGTCCCCTCTCTTGCTTATAAAACTAAAAACAGGGGGAATTGGGTAGTTATGAACTACAGAAAACCAAACAACCTCACAAAAAAGGATAGTTATCCTATCCCGTGCATTGACAACACTCTGACAAAACTCTCTGGTCCAATTTTTTTCTCTCTATGGAACTGACCAGAGGTTACTAGAAAATGGACCTTTCACAAGACAGGAGAATTATGCTCTCACTTTCAATTAAGGCTTACTTTAGCACACTCAACTACCTCAGGGTTTTTCAATGCCCCACAACCTTCCAGCAAGCAATAAATCACATTAACAGGATCTAAAGGTAAGCTGTGGTATTGTCTATCTTGTGACATCACAGTCTTTTAAATTTTAAATTTATTGCGGGGAAGGCCAACCATGGGACGGACACTTCCATATATGACTCAGGACAGATAAACTTAGTACTGGGGGAGGCACCCCAGAGAAGCGATGCTATCTCTTGTTGCCAGCGGGAACGCCACTTATGGGGAGGGGGAGGGAACGTGTGAAGGGGCTGTAGCCACTATTGAGCACGTGTGGAGGAAGAGTCTGATTTGATGAACCAGACTGGGAACCAGGAGGAGACTAGCTGTCAGTGACGCGGTGGGAGATATCCAAACATCCACGCTTGAAAGTGGTCCACCAAATGAGACCGGAATCTGTGGACAGCTTCAGGGAGGGTGGGGATGGAGCCAGCGATGGCATCCAAGACAATCGTGTGGATAGTCCACATGGCGATTGCAACCACCAGAGCGCGGAGAGTGGGTGGGAGGGGGGAGGCCATTGATGAAGCAAACATATCACTTGACAGACTGAAGGGATGCGTTTGATCCTGGCCTAGCAGACGTTGGACTTCGCGCCATATCACTTTAGAGGTGGGGCACTTCTCCAGGCGGTGGAACAGCGTTCCATACTGGCCGCACACGACACAGGATGAGTGTAAAGTGTTAGAGCGCTCAGCAGTACGATACACCCGCCTCAGGCAGCGCCACACATGGGAGCGGACTTGAGGCTGCAACAGAGGGTGATGTACATACTTCCAGATTGTTTTTTGGGTCTCATTGGAATAAGGGATGTCCATCATGTCCAGGTAGCCCACCCTGGATAGGACATGGGGCCGAATGGGGATCACGCCATCATGGATGGGTAGCCCCTGTACCTCTTGTGTGAACTGAGGAGAGGGGCGGCCTCTTTGGGTTGTATGTCCACTAATATGAATTCTCCACTCTGCGCTCCGCATGGAGAGTAGGATTCGTTTGTAGTGGGTTTTTGTCCCGTGAGGACCTGTGGCTGATGTGTGTGATGCGAGGTATTTCATCAGGGAGTGGGGGTTCGATGGATTGTTGAGGCCCAAGGCTCAGTAGAAGTTGGAGCAGGCTGCGTGGATTTAGTGTTGGGATGGGAGTGTAGGAGTGGTGACGGCCGCGATCCAGGTGCCCAGGATCTTGGCAGCATGGGCTTTGAAGTCAAGCAGGCCCATGCCACCATGATGATGAGGGCCAAACATGACCTCTAGCTGCACTGGTAGAGGGCGGCCTGACCAAAGCCATCCTTGCAGCAAGGCATACAAGGATTTGAAGAAGCTTGGGGAGAAGAGGATGGCGTGGGCTCCGAACTAGATTTTGGATAGGAGCATAGAGTTGGCTAAAACAACCCTGCCAGTAAGGGAAGTAGGGTGGGCTCCAAGAGAGGCGATTCGCTTCATCACGTTGTCCAGAATATGGCACTCCATTACTGATGATGCATATCTGCCTGCCTCCATCCACATGCCCAGATGGCGCACCGGTCCTATGGTAGGACTTGGCATGAAGGGGAGCACCAGTGGAGCGGTGTGTGTTGAGTTAGTATGGCGTGGACGTGGGCGAGCAGGTGGTCTGGGTTGGGAACTAATTGCTGGGGCCCAGCAGTTCTGAAACCGACCAAGGAGGATGATTTCGGTTTTGGAGGCGTTCACTGCCGCGTTGCTTACCTGGGAATATTCCTGGATGAGAGCTTCAAGCGCGCGTGCATCTTGATTATTAGACACCCCAACCACACAATCATCTGCGAACGCCAATATTTTGACTGGGGATTGGCCTGGTACATGGACCCCAGTGAGTTGGGCATTCACATTTCGCAGTAGTGGGTCAAGGCTGAAGTTGTATAAGAGTGGGCTGAGGGGGTCCCCTTGTCGTAAGCCCCTTTGAGGGCGGACTACTTCTGTTAGGAAGCCAGGGCCACGCACTGCCATTGATGCAGATTCCGTGAGCAGCATCACTCAGTTGATGAAGCGAGGGGGTAGGCGGAATTGATGGAGGCAGGCCCTTAGGTATTCCTAGTTTACTATATCATAGGCTTTTTTTTTAGTACTAGATGGTCCCATCATAGGCCTTTTGTTGGTCCAAGAATACAAGTGCCCCAGAGGCTGTGGACTGACATACATTAGCCACAGAGTGCACGTTATCCCAAATTGACCTTCTGGGGATGAAACAAAATTGTTCTGGGGAGATGGTGGCAGATGCTACAGTCCCTAATCAGTTAGCCATAATTTTTGTTAAAATTTTGGTGTCCTTGTTTGTTAGAAAATGGGGCGCCAGTTGCCTAAGTCAAGCTTATCCCCTTTCTTGAAGAGTGTGACAGTAAAGGCCTCATGTCCTCCTGGTAGGAGGCGCATTTCCAACAGGCTTCTTTAAGTGAGGCAAGCAGAAGTGGGGATATATATTTGAAATATTTTTTGTAGAACTCATATGGAATGCCATCTGGGCCTGGGCATTTTCAGTTTGGCGCACCGCGAATGGCTGTCCATAATTTGTTCAGAGTAATTAAATTCATTATTTCCGGGTATCAGAAAATGGTGCAGATATTAGCTCATTTGAGAAATTCCGCCATTTTGGCTGGCTGAATTAGTTCACTCGGTATAACTCAGAGTAATATTTTTGCGTTTTGATTGCCACTTCAGCCAGTGTATCCATAATAGAATTATCTGATCTTCACACCTGTGTGCAGGCCACGCTCTGGCGTGGTGTGAAAATTTTTTTAAAGAAGTATGTGGTGCACTTGTCGCCTTTAGTGATGCGTGTGGCCCTGTACTGAACAATAACCTGATGTTTGTGTTGCCTTTCGAGTGCATTGAGGTGGGTGGCTGCCTCCGCCCACTTCTGGCCCCATGAAGGGCTGTATCCTGTAGCTGGAATATTGTACTCCAAGTGTGCCAATTCTGCCAGAGCGCGTGAGATAACTGCCAATATGGCTCGTGAGCATCTGGAGGAGAGATGGCGAGAGTGGCGGATGGTGTCCTCTTTGAAAGTTGCCCATGTGGAGATGGGGTCTGCGCAAAACAGTGCAACAAACTTTTTTGCCAAAGTTGCCTCTTCCACCCATGTGGAAAATCTTGGTGATGCGAGCTTGGAAAGGGCGGATTTTGCACCAATGTAGGGCCTTAGCAACTGTGACAGGTAGGTGGTAGGTTATCGAGACCAGCCAATGGTTGGATAATTCGATTTTCATTGTTTTGAAGTGGGAGATGTGGGGTTGGAATTTCGCCAGCATTAGAATAAGGTCAATGTGGGTCATGGACCTTAATTGGCCATTGTGGACGTGGGGATGCATCATGTTTTTAAGCAGTGGGGCATGTTGCAGCAGCGCATCCATTAACCCAAGGGTGGCCTTTAGAATGCATAGTTCTACATGACCCTGTGGGGCGTGGGGTGAGGGAGGCCACCGGTCCATTGGTGAGGTTACCAACAGTTCATGTCGCCGACTAGGAAAGAATCAGGGGGTAGTTGGAGGGATTTGACCAATGAGAAAAATTCCCAACGCTTGTGTGCACCATTTGGGGCATAGATGTTGACGATTGCGTGTGCTATGTCAGATTATGAGAAGGTGACAACAAGCACTCGGCCATTTAGGAATGTTTCTGAGGATACAAATTTGAAAAATTATTTTTCTGAATTAGTACCCCACAGTGCTTCGACCAAAAGGATAGGGATGGGAGGAGCATTGTTTTCCAAGTTTCCTCAGAACCTCATGGACAGTGGGACTCCTGGATGGCCAGGATATCCACGGGTATATTTGTGTTGTAAAAAACTCAGTTTCCTAGCCTGGGATGGGGAGTTCTTGAGTCCAGAGATATTCAACATCCCTAAAGTAGAGTTTCCCCCATTGCACCTTAGGTGCAAGGGGGTGGGCCCTCAGGCCCACCAGCCTCTTCTAGGTCCCCATGGGCTTTCACAGCAGCACAGGTGTTAGCAGCAACGCTATCAGAGTTTTTGTTGATTTTTGCAGAAAGAGTCATGTTGGCTTTGGCCTTCACTTTTTGTTTTCCCAACGTCAGACGAATTTTTTGTGGTGCAGATGAGTTCGGTGCACCGTTGAGCAGGTCAAAAAAAATTTCCAGTTGGGATAGGTCCCAAGTCAGTTTTGACCGGAGCTTGGGTGCAACGATTAGGTGAGATCAAGTCTCCCATTGATCCTCAGATTGAGTGGCCCGCTCAGTATGGGCTTTCCCAATCTGATTGGTTGATGAATTCCTGAATTGCTTCCGCTGCGAAGGTTTCTATGTCCTCTTGGTGTTGTGAGTGTGGGATAGCGGTGGTGGCCTTGGCCGTTTCCTTGGCCGCGGCCCTATGGGCCTGCTTGGCCTTCTTCCATTCTTGTGGGGAGATAGGCTTTACCAATAGGTAGCAGCCTTGTGCTCCCCTGGGAAAGCCTCCTTGGTGCTTGCGGTTGGTTTGTAGTGCGCCTCTCCATTGGCCATGGCTGCCAAGGGGTGCTCTTGGAATGTGGTGCCCTCCTTGATGGGGCACGCATGCACCTTATGGCTGAACATGTTACAGCGGGTGCAAATGGGGGGCGCGCTGTCCATGGTCACCCAGAATGGGTGGGTAGTATGCCCTGCGATATCAATAAAAGTGGAGTGCGGGATCTGGGTTAGGTCCTTCGCGATCTCCTCATGTGGGGTCAGAACTGCAATAGCTTTGCTGATGCACAGGTGTGGCATCAGCATGAAGCGTTGCATTTCAAAAGATTGTATTTCACTGTATATGGCGAGACCATCTTTCAGGTGCTGTTCCAAAATGTCACGTTTTACCATAGTAGGCAAAAAGTCAAACGTGTTGAAAATTTGGTTTGATTTTGTCCATCTGGTGCATTTGGTTTTGATGACCTGTTGCCCTTTGGGGAGGCTGACCACTATGCGCACCGCTGCAACCTCGTCTGCTGCTTTTTTGCTTTTGAAACCTAGGTCCAGCCAACCACATGACATGGAGTGAGGTGCAACGTACACTGCAGTCAGGAAAATTTTGTGTACATCTTCACAAAATTTTTCCCATAAGGCCGTTTTTGGATGTCCAGATACATGTGGACTCCAAATTCCACCGACAAAAGTGGTTTGGAGTGTGGCGTGTTGATGTACTGGTTGCATCATGCTTGCCATGTGAGTATCTCCGGGGAAATTGTGACCGCCAGTTTTTTTTAGATTTTTGCCTATTCCGCCAGATTCTCTGGGGCGTTCTTGAACGTTGGAGGCCGTGGGCCTTCCACCTGCTCCTCTTACCTTGCTTGCCCAACTGCTCCCTGACATGGGCGCAGACTAATCTCCTCTGTGAGATTATCAAACTAGATTCAGTCTTGAATTGAATAGGTTGCAAAAGTGATTGCAATGAGAAAGAAAAGTTTGACATCACAGTCTTTTATAAAACTTTTAATGAACATATTACTCATCTGAAAGAAGTGTTTTAATGGTTTTTTGAGTTTAACATTAAGTTGAGAACAACAAAATGCACTCATTTCCAAAATAAATCAGATTTTCTTAGACATGATTTCTCACAGGAAGTGATCAAAAATTTACAAGATAAGGATGAAGCATTATCAAAAATGCCTCCAGCTCAAAGCCTGTGAGATATCCAGGTATTTTTGGAATGATTGAATATTACCATCAATTTATTCTTAAGTTCGCCCAGCTCAGTGTGCCTCTCATTTTACTATTGGATAAGAACACTCAGATCTTTAGGGTGATGAACAATAGGCCGCGTTTGAGATGTGCCTGAAAATTAACCAGATGGATTCCTCCTTTAATTTCTGAATTTTAGGGTTGATATTTGTCAGTCCTGATGAAACGATCAATTAACTAGATTTTGTGATAATAATATATGTGCAATTTGTGCTCCCTATTTAGTTGGGTTGAGCCAATTAATGGTTCCGCCAAGAATGGAACTGTCAGGGCCAATTTTTAACAGCGATTATTAGTGTTTTGATCAATAGCAGATAAGGTGAGGATGAATTTATCAGTGTTAAGAGTTTTTCACTCTTCTACATCAGGCTCTGCCAGTGTTCCAGGCCAAACAGTATGAGGACTTCAGGCCTTTTCTGTTTAGCCTTAATAGGCGCACTAACCCCTACAAGTCCACGTCCAACCCACTAGCCCAACGTACCAATAACTTAGCCTTAACACCATTGGCCCCTTTTGAGAGTGCACCAGTAGTCCTCAGCCCCCTTCCTGGCTGTCCCAATCCCTTGCTTCTTCTCACTCATGACCAATCTTCAGACCCTCTTGGGTGTTCACTGGCAAGTCCATCCTATACCAGGGGGCCATGGATCTCCAGCTACATACCCTCATGACTGATGGCCATCATCCCATAATTGTTGGTGGCCAGTTGGCAAGGTTCCCGTTGGGGTTTTTTTGTAGGGTGAGGTATGGGAGCTGGCAGCGTCAGCCAAACCTGGAGCGTCATCCTGCACCTGTCTCAGTGATCTCCTGCCCCATCTTCGACCACCAAGCTGATTTCACTATTTCAAAAATAATAAGATGGGACAAAGAGAGATCTTTATTATGAGACAGCACAACTATTTATACTTGACTACTTAGCCTACTTATAAAACCATCTGCATCCACTGCAAGAACCTCAACTAATCATTTTTCATCTGTTAAGCCTCATCTCCACATAATCTGTCCTTCCAGAATGCAAAAATTTTAATTCAACTCATCCTCAGCATCAGTCGACGGCCAGTCATTTATAAACTTCATTTTATAAACATTTATTGAATATACTCAGCATCAGTTGCCGGTATTTAGAATCATAGGCGTTGGAATCATTATTGCTCGCTCTTATAGCAGAAACCTTGCATTATGCCAGTAAATATGATTACCCTTAGCATAAGTTGCCTGTCAATCCCTAAACGAATAAATAATTGGATTATCCTTTTATAATAATCACCATCAATCCATGTACCTAACATCAAATTGACTTTACGCCAATAACCTTCATCAATCAAACACTCAATTTATCCCTAGCGTAAGTTTCTGGTAAATGCTCCTAATTTAATACTAATAGTTAATGGATCATCCTAAGCCTTAGTCACTGATGATTATAACACTAATAATCGCTGTCAGTGATTGCCCAATAAATCAGTCTCAGCGGAACCATTAAAAGGGCTCAACCCAATATAAATGAGAAGCACAAATTGTCGCATATACTTATTAGTATCATCAAACTAAGTAATTGATCATTCCGCCAGGACTGGACAATCTCAATCCTAGTTTTGGAAACTAGAGGAGGAATCCATCTGGTTAATTTCTTGACAAGATGCTAAAGAAGGTGCTGTAAGCGCCCTATCCTATGCCACCCAGATTATAATGATCCTATCATCTTGTTTAACAATGCCTATGACTATGCTGTTGGAGCCATCCTGGTCTAATTGGATAAGAACGATGTATATCGTCCATTTTTATTTTTCATTAAGATGCTTTAAAAAGCAAGATGCAACTACTGAGCCACAGAAAAGGAGTGCCTTGCTGCCTTGCTAGCTGTAAAACATTACCGCCCTTTTTTGTATGGAACACCCTCGCCATGGTTAAAAACCACGCCCTCTTAGAGTGGTTACAAATATATGAAGGTTCCTACTGGATGATTGCTTGTTAGGCCTTGAAGCTTAACATTTTGATATTAAATTGAGCACTGAGCTAGAACTTGTCATTTGAATGTAGATGGGTTGAGCCAGTTGCCTGTAATTCACTTAGAAGTTAGTGAAGCAGAGATTAAATGACCTATGACTCCTGATGTCTGAACAATGGTGATGAACCAGTTAAAATGTTAGTGCGACACTCCCCTAACACCAATGTATAGAGTGGGAAGTTATACAAAATATAGGGGCTAATTGGCTGCCCTATCTTTGATTTTCAGAGCGAGTACCTGCTAACCTGGAAGACCACTCTACACTTGGGCATGGTGGAGTGTGTAAAACTATGAGTGGGTTAGAGATCAGTACTATTGGGAGGGAATATTATCCATTATTGAAATCTTGGATGCCTGCTTAACCTGTAAAAAGCAATCTAATCTCAAAACCAAAAATCACTATAAACCTACTAACACTCAGAAACCTTCCCACATGATAAATATAGTTACAGTAAGTCCCCTACCCCTGACTACCAGTGGTGATCGCTACATACTTTTAGGATTTAATCACCTAAAAATGGATTAGTGATGTGTCTCTCACATACCAAACTGCTAAAGCTAACGCCACTTTCCATCATCATTATTTTTGTCTGTTATTGGCGCCCCAAGTTCTACTCTGCGACAATGAGTTTATATTTACCTTTAGAGTGATTAAGATCCTGGCTAACTTTATGGTAACACAAAAACTATTCTTGGCCCCGTTTTTACTTTAAAGAATGGTACTGTTAAAAGGAAAAATGGAACCTTGATATCCATATCCTGAAAAATGCCCACTTTAGACCCTTAAACTGGGATCAGTTCTTACCTAGTGCCTTAATGGCCTATCACATTAGATATCACCAGATCCTAAAGATGTCTCCTTTATGCATTTTATATGGTCAAGTACCTGGGGTACTGATCTTTAGAAAAAGGATATTTTTTATGCTAGGACTGATGATACTGACAAGGCCTTGAAGAGGTTTTCCCAACACATCATTCAGTTATAATCTGATATCATGAACAAATTAGCAAAATTTTGTCATAAAAGAGGGCTGAGGAGCTAATGAGTTCAGACCACCTCTACCCTCCTTTTAAATATAAAACTTGGCTCTATAATATAATAACCACATTACTATTATAAGTATGAAGATCAGGTTCATTTAAGAAGGAACTTTGGTCACTTATAAGAGGGGCGGCGAAACTATAAAATTCCTTGCCTCTGGAGTCACTATAAACCGAGTGTGTGGACAATTCCTAAGCCCCTATTCTCCCTCCCCAACATTTCTGAAGGGGTAATGTCATACAATTGAATTCCCCACTTGTTGAGAAAAATGTTCCAATGGCGAATAGTTTAACTATCACTAAAAATTTTTAGTATATCTCTCAGAGGAATAGTCCAGATCAATGATTTTACTCCTAGCCTTCAGCCAAATGTTTTGGATCTAGTCAATATGGATACACCAAACCCCTGGTGTAAGAGGTAAATTGACTTCAGAATCCACCCATGTACCAATATATTTTTAGTTTTTCGCCTAAGGGATAACCATTTTAAAATCCTGAGGGGGGTCCAAAGAAAGATGTTTACCCACAATCAAATCCTAAAACCTTGGTTAATCTCCGAGGTAAAATTATTATCAAGGCGTCTGATTAGATAAATTATAGTAAGTCTTTACCATATGGAATTGTCATCCATGATGTTGACCTAACATCTAAAATTTAGCCCTTTTTAAGTAAAAAGATTTTTAGAGCTCTGATAGGTTATATCGTCATTTAACTAAATTGAGCTACCCACTTTTAACCTGAATTCCTTTACACTTCTCTATTAGACTGGGAGGAGCGTAAATACTAGGAGGCTTTAATTTATTAAATTTTCGCTTGTTTATCCCACCTAAAAAATAATCCTATTTTTACTTCTCAATTGTTAGATTTATATATATATATATATGTGGTTCACTCTCCCCCAAAATTATCAGATTTTGAGAGATTATTACACTGGCATCAGCTTTATTGTTGAGATCTGTGCTAACAGCACCTGCGAGCATAAAAATACCAGGATTTCAACACCATATCTTATAAAAACAATGGAGTACCCGCCATAGGATGTTTGTCACCGTTTCTGACAAATCAAGTGGTATAATTCATCCAGAGCCTCTGGAGGCCAATACTTACTGGAGGAGGCTGGTGTTTTAAAATTTCGGATGGATAAGAGGTTTAACTTGAGGGTGCAATTGAATTGTGGCCACCTCTTCATTGTGCACAATCACATGGTGACATGGTGCTGAGGCCAGGACATCTCTTCTGTATGGGAAAGTGTTTTAAATATGCGGCCCATTTGTCACATGGTAAGGAAAGCCTTATTCCAATACATGAAAGAGGATGATTTTAGAGATGTCCTGGGTGGTTGGTGGGTCATCCACTTAAAGATGCCACTGATGGTTAAGAAAAACCCAGAGATGCTGACGCAGCAGGTCAGAGGGCGGGCGCCCATAGGGGCATGGGTAGCGGTTGACCAGACAACGGGTCAAAGGAGAAATAGGTTGTTGGAGCTGGCATAAAAGTGGGTATCTATCACGAATCAGGCATCTCTTTGTTCATACATTGACTTAATGGGCGAAATCTGATTTTGTTGAGAATTTAAAGGTCAATTCAGATACATTGAGTTGATGGAATAGTGGATATTGACTTGGTTTGTAGAAGGTAAGAAGTACAAAATTTTTGAGCTGAGGTTGATCTAACGGAATGTGACTCTGGCATCCATTTTCTCTGAATAATGAATAAATGGATATTGAATCTTCACGAACAATGATTGGGTCATTGCTTAAAGCTTATGGTAAGGGGCTTAGTTAGGTAGTTTGTATTGCTATATAAAGAGAAAGGCAATAAATAAAGATTTTATTATTTTCTACAAAAAATCAAATAATCAATAAAACGTTTGCTAACTCATATAAAAAACTTTAGAAAATAAAATTCATTATAAATATATATTAAAAAAAGAACTAGAATTTGAGCTTAACAACCTAGTTAGGCCAATCATAGGCCTCATCCTTGGCGCTGTCTTAGAGCCATATCCAGTTATTGAAATGCAGCGTTGTGGGTACCATGGTTCAAGAATACATCATGACTTCCAGACATGGAGTGCAGGTTCAGGGATGGATCACTGCCAGTTTATCCATATTGTGGTCAGTGACCTGGATGGTACTTCCATTAACATTGTTGCAGACTGGCACAAACCCACCTTTTACATTAAATGGATCTTAAAAGCTTTTCTTTCAGCCTTTTGGGGCCTCAAGAGGAGGTGCTGGTCTCAGTAGGGGCGGAATGGTGCTGGAATTTATTGACTGTGGTATTGATAGATACTTCCTTGGTCATTTTCTATGTGCGAGGTTGGTCATTTATGGGATGCTGTGATGCCAAAAGCAGCAGAAAACCAGGTAACTCCTAAATCCAACATTGGTTATGTAGTCCTGTCCATGGAGGCGTTGGAAAAGATTCATCAGGTTATTAGGGATCTGATTTTAGGCGCGTTTGGCTCAGGTTTCAGGGGAGGCCCCTTTCTCGCTCCAGACAGCCCAAATTGTAGATAAATTACCCTTAAACTTGGTAGGTTGGGTACAGGAGCTGATCAGAAAACAAGGCCAACTCACAAGTTCCATGGATGAGTGTGTGAATTTAAACGACTGTGCAGCCTTCCAGGATAAGGCGAAGGATGAACCATGGTGGAGCTCTTGATGGTTAATCAGGGGTTAGCTCAGTGTAAGTGGTCTCGTGGCTTTTCTGAAAATTGTTAAAAGTGACCCAAGTGGTAGATTTGCAATCATCAATAACGTTACATCAAGAAAAACTAGAAGATTTAATGGCAGCCATTACAGCAGAAAAAGTCTTAGGTACACTGATGGAGAAGGTTGCATTAGCCCTGCAGGTTGAAAAGCAATTGTTGTTGGCCTGAGACCAGTGTGAGGGCTCCATGTCACTGGGAAAAAATACAATCTCTGGAATCTGGTCAGCCCGGGAAGGGGGGCTGGCATGCAGTACCATGTAATTTTGGAAATTTTGAAAGGGTGAGCCCAACAAGTGAATGTGGAGGAATCTTGTAAAGCGGCGAGACAGGTTCATTAGAAGAAGCCTTTTCCCAAGTATATGTCGCCTTTAAATTTGCAATTCTAATATTCTTTTAAAAATAAAATTTTCTCTAAACTTTATTCTTGTTTGTTTATCCTGATAGAGTTATACACACACGACAGAAAAAAGGCAATGTCCCTTTGTATAAAGGGGTGAGGGAAAATTACTTTGGACTCTGTGCTAGCTAAGGAAATGAATTTGGAGATAGAGGAGGGGCCAGAGGTATGTTTTCTGATGTGTTGCAGTGGGCTCTCTCGTGATGAGTAGGTTCCCTGATAGGAGTATAGAAGAATCCTTTTCGGGTTGGAGGGCATTTTGTGTGATAGAAAATCTGGCCCATCCAGTGGCGTTGGATGTAGCGTTAGCATTAGTTTACTCCATATCGACTTGCCTTTCTGTGCAATTACCTTAAACCAAAGGTCAGGCCCACCGATAAGATGGAGGTTGATTGTTGGTGATTAAAATCCGAACAAAGTCAAGAGCATGGCAGTGATGCAGGCAGATGAATTTCTGGTCAAATATCATGATATTGTGGGAGTATCTGTTTCTAGAAGTAATTCGTTGTTTTTCCTCACTAGCCAATTTGCATTTGCATTTCAGCTTAAAGAGGGGTCCAAACTTCCACGTAGATGTCCAGTTCACCCGTATAATCAATGGGTGAAAGCAGCATTGGAGGAGCATGTAGGTTCAATGTTGAGCGAAGGATTGATCAAACTATCAAAATTTAACATTGTATCACCAGTACTACTGGTATCAAAATTTAAGTGGTGAATTGCAGCCATGTGTGGACTTTATGTCAGCTTTATGCAGTTATGGAGCTAGATCCTTATCCTATGCCTTTGGTTGAGGATATTTTCCCAATGGTCTCGGGTTGTACCATCTTAATGAAGCTAGATCTCATGGATGCATTTAGTCAAGCACCCATGAGATCAGAACATCAAAATATTGCATTTAAATGCCATTTAGGGATGTTTCAGTATTATATAATGCTATTCAGGCTACAGAATGCCCCAGCGGTGTTTCAGCGGATGATTGATCGCATGTTGAATGGTGCTATTGGTTGTAGCTGTGCCACATATATGGACGATATCCTCATGTTTTACCATTCCTAAGAAGAGCATCTGCACAAAGTGCGGGAAGTACTGGAAGTGATTACCAAGATGGGGCTGAAGTTGAAGCCGTCAAATTGCAAGTTCAACCAAATACTCAGTAACTTTTTTTGGATAATGTCATGTTTGAAATGGATTTGAGATTTGTCCTGACAATCTGCGAGCAGTTCAAGAATTGAGTGCACCAATGGACCAAATGGGAGTGCAGAGCTCTTTAGGGATAATGAATTTATATAGCAGTATGTGAAAAATCTGTTGCAAATGGATCTACCTCTTACGCAGTTATTGAAAGATGTTACACTATGTATAGAGAGATGAGGAGAGGGCATTCAATTTTATAAAGGAAAAATACTTTTAGCGACTGCTCTTGATTATCCTGACCCCAAGCAATCTTTTGTGGTTGAGATAGATGCATAAAATTACGTTGTGGGCGCGGTGTTATTAAAAAAGGGAGTATTGATTATAGCACCCTGTGTGCTACATTAGCCAAAAAAGGATCCCAGCAGAAAATAAAACTCCCATTATAAAATGAAGAATTACTGGCAGTCTTCTCAGCTTTACAGGAATATCAGCACCACCTATTATATTCTTGCCATACTTTTGTGGTTAAAACAATCATTGGGCACTGTGATATTACCTTGAGCTAGGTAAGATGGGCCAGCGCCAAGACCAATGGCACGTGGAGCTGGTCTGGTACGAGCCTTTGGGTAGAGTACTAGCCAGGATTGCCCAACACCTTAGCAGATTGGCTAAATCGGGATGTGGGGTTGGCATATAAAAAATTGAGTTAGAAGTTTCTAACATGGCTACAATGTTCTGGCTGGATTAATTTAAGATAATCTGAAATGCAGAAAGAGAAATAGGAGAAGAGATCCAGCGGAAACAGAGGAAAACAGCATTTGGTAATTGGTTTATAAGTTGTGAAAGCGTAAGGTCAGCATCATGGCCACCATTATATTTTTCAGGAAGAAGAGTGGCGTATTGTACCATGATTCATGCATTTGGGTCCCAGATCTATCAATGCAATAGAAGTATACAATTTTCTCTTGACCACCTATTGGTAGGGCACTCTGGAGTTAAGAAGATGCTTGAATGGTGTAGTGGAATTATTTATGGCTAGGACATCAACAGAACATTATAAGATACGTGGGGGAATGTTTGATTTGTGACTGCTCAAAACCTTTTAAGAAGCCTCCTTCTGGTAACTAATTACGCTTCAAATTCCAGATCATAAGTGGGGGTCTTTTAGTGTGGACTTTATCATGGGCCTGCCAAGGGTCCAAGGAAATTACACAAATATGGTGATTCCTGATCAGTTGACTAAATATGACAAATTTTATCCATGCACTAGTAATTTTACAGGCAAGGATGCAGCAGAGATTTTCATCAAAAAAGTAAACAACCAGAATGGATTACCGGCGGAAATCGTTTTAGACTGCAGTCCCTAGTTTGTGTCAAGTTCCTGGTCATACTTGCTCAGGAATTTGAAAAACCGCTCATGTCAAGCTTCAGCATATCATTCCAAATCCAAAGGACAAATGGAGAGATTTAATAAAATATTTAAGCAATATTTCTAGTGCTCCATTTCTAATTAGCAGGATTATTGTGTCTCATGGGTCAGGTTGACCTAGTTTGCATATAACAACCATTGCCACTTGTCAATGGGAACAATCCTGTTTTTTTCAAACCATGGACTCAATTTTACATTATTTGAGGGGTTCAAGAGGTGGAGTGTGTCAGATGGTGGATGAGATAAGTCGCAATATGGCAGACATTGAGAGAAGACTATGAGTGAATTTAGAATGTTCCATAGTAAGGGAGGATACCCCAGTGGTAGAGTATAGACCCTCTACCACTGCCTCCCAAGTTCGATCATGGTAATGGACTTTAGGTAGGGGACGATTTTGACTGTGTTGGTTTTGCGCGCCAATGCCCTGAACTGAGATAGCAAATAGCAAAGGCGGTCCATGGAGTTCTTGGCCTATCATATGCTGCGCATGGAGGTTTTCCAGGTTTTATACTCCTTTCCCATTTTCTTCACTTCCCTAATTGGTGCGGTATTATCCCCAGGTCAGCCCACCTCAAATAAAAATAGAATGATCCATGGTGTCTCAGAAGCGTCAGGAAGACCAACAAAAGGTTATGGATCTGATATTTGCTCCTGGGTACTGGGTTTAGTGGCAACTAAAAACTTTGCCATGTCAGCAAAGTTTCAGAATCTTGGCCCGAAATTTCTGGGACCATACAATATATTTATGCAATCAATAGGGTTGCTTTCAAACTAGAGCTTACAGAAGGGTCAAAGGCTCATTAGGTGATCCACGCCTCACAGCTACATGAGTTTAGGGAAATTACAGGAGACGCCAGGAATGTTGATCCCCCATGAGGAGGACATTCAGTAATAGGAAGTTGGTTGAATAATGGACGCGCATTGGGTGAGAGGCTGGTATAAGTCCTTGTAACATGAAAGGGGTATCCGGTGTTGGAGGTAATGTGGCATATGCTGGAAGATTTTGCGTGGTTCCCAGAGAAGGTCCAGAAAGTTTGGGTCTTATTAAGAGGGGATGTAATGGATCAGGCACAGCTTACTAATCACATTGGCTAATGGGCGAAATATTGAATTCAATCAAATACTTAAGGATAAATCAAGTAATTTGAGATTGTTGTAAGAGTTGGTTGTGAATTGGTTTATTGAAAATAAAAAGTCATAAAATTTGAGAACAGATGCTGATATGCGGTATGTAACACTGACGTTCCAAAATTTCTGAATAATTATTAAGTGTGATATTGAGCCTTCACAATCAATGATCTTGTCATTGCTCAAAATTTATGGTAAAGGGCTTAGTTAGGGGTTTGTAGAGCTATATAAAGAAAAGGTGATGAATAATCATTTAGTTTCTTTCTTCTACAAAAAATATCAATATAAATAAACCATTTGCTAACTCCTTTAAAATCTTTAAAATAAAATTTATTATAGATATAAAACAAAAAAAGATCTAGAAATTGATCTCAACAAGCTAGTTAGGCCAAACATAGGCCTCATTCTTGGCGCTGTCCTAGAGCCAGACTTTTCATTGGCATGGAGTGTCACTGCGCTGTGGTTTAAAACACAGTATGACTATCAGACATGGTTTGTAGGTTCAGGGATGGATCTCTGCCAAATTTCCATTATTTGGTCCATGACCTGGTTTGTACTTCCAAATTTATTTGCATTGTACTGGCAAAAACCCTCACGTTACATCATCCAGAAGCCTTAGACCCCTTCATTTCTGGGTCAGGCAATTGTAGGAATTTAAGTAGTGGGTAGTTAGATTCCCAGATCTAAAAATAGAGGAGAAGGCTGAGACGCGTATAAAATGCATCTGAAAAAGAGTAGACATGCACAAGGAACTAGAATTTAAAAAGAAGAAACACATTGTCCAAAAAAGCTCTCCCTGGGGGTTCATGTTCCGCTATTTCATATGGCAAGTGGAAAGGTTTTCAGACTCTAGGATCATGTCCTCTTGTGCGCTGAGTGTGACTCCTTAAGTGTTGCTTATCCCAGGTGATGGAAGGTGCCAAAATTAAGCTACTTATTAAAATGATGGTGAATTAAGATTAGCCAACATGTAAAACCGTTGTTTGGAGGTGTTGACCTTTTCTAGTGATGTCTTGGTGTACCTCTCAATGCTCATACCAAAGAGGGTAACCTCCTCGAGTCTTCCAAATGCAATGGTTGTCATCCACAAGTGCCATAGTTCAGATGGGAGCCTAACTAGGTACCATAAGCCATTGACTTATCCTGAAAAAATGCCAAATGGGCAGAAGGTAACTTTGAAAAGGATTAGGCTCAGGGATTCACCTTGGTAAAGGACCTGCCTAGCTAATACTGCAACTGTAAAGCCAGTTGGTGCAAGAAATCTGGTGTGGAGTTGGTCGTAAAATGCCATAAATCCACCTCTAAGCTTGTGGTGGGATGTGAGGCGGGTTAGGGAGGCATTGATGTACTTCCTAATCAATTAATCATACGTTTTTTCCATAATGAGGAGCGCCACAAAACTGTAAGTTTGGGATGAGTTGGCTGACATAGTTGAAAAGAGCTCGTTGTAGTTGTTCCACAGCAATCTTATGGGATGAATCCATGCTGAGAGGGGTTGAGGCGGGGCGCTGTCTTTTTTGCCATGCAGTTCTCTAGGAGTTCAGTAAATGTTTATGATCAGTGTTCAATAGTGATATTTGTTGCCAGTTGTAGAATCATCCTAGCCCACTTTCTTATCATGAGGGTTGTTTGAGCCTCTTAAGTCAGCTAGTACTCTCTTCCACCAATAGGGACGATAAAAGGGGCCGGAGGGACTTTATAACCGTTACAGGATCCACTAGATAAAATCAAGTGGGATAATATCTGAGCCAGGGGCATTTAAAAGTGGGGCATTGAGAGGTTTTTATTTTTGTTGTTGGTTACCAGCGCAAGGAGTTCCTCATCCGCTGAGAGATTAACTGGTAGTCCAGAATCCATCCTATAAAATTGCGATAATCTGCTGGGTTTACCCAGGAAGCCTGGAATTAGGTTGTATATAGTATTGGTGAGTCTCGTTGATTTCCTCTTTGTTTATGGTGTTTGTATTCCCCAACTTTGAGGTTGCAATATCCTAAGTCTTTAAGTGGAACTTTTGTTTTTGGTAAAAGCTGGATGGGGAGCACTGGGTGTAGTAATTCAAAGCTGTGAAGTTCACCGCTCATGCTTCTTGGCCAGTATGTTTGAGGCAGTACTTCTCTTGTGAGTCTTCCCACACTTCTAACCATTTGGGAAAAGGTGTAGGCTTGCAGTTTCATTCAAGATGCCAAATTCTGTGTTTGGCTCATCTGACCTTGGTGTGGGCTGCAGTTTTCTGGGATTTCGCACAGTTGTAGGCAACCTAAAAAATCTCTAACTTTATCTCCACCCATTTATTTTGGGGAGAGCACAAATGAGGCAATGTTGTGTATACAGGTTTACAGATGGCCGTAATCTTTTTTTCCCTTGCAATAGGGTTGTTCAGAATTACCGGGCAATCCTAGGCCAGAAATTCTATGATTTTTTGATGTTGGTCATGAGGACCACTGTGGGGACCTATGATCACTATTGGTGTTATTATATGTTGTAGTAGCAGAGACTCGACTGACCAACATGAGGCTGATAAGGCCATATCAATTTGGGATGTGGACCTAAACTCCACTCTTTTTTCTGGAATTGGCCATACAGCCAGGGCCAGATGCAGAGGGTTAGAGGGTATCTGTAAATCCACTTGATTGGAGAAGTCTTGTTTTTATTTTTGCTCACCAATCCTTCTGGTGGATAAGTGTCCTAGACATGACTCAGTGTGGTTTTGAAATTATCTTAATAGCATTGTATTATGGGGGATTTGGATGCAGGCGAGTGTGCCAATAGCTGGTCCTGTTCCTGACTTGCATTTTTCAGATATTTACCTAATAATAGAAAGAGAACTTGAGGGTGGATAACATGGCCAAAATTAGATGGTTTTCTTTGTTTCAAAAATGGTGGGCTTTCTCCCAGGGATTAAGGATACTGAGAGTCGCATAGTTTATACAACAGGAGTTGATTCCAAATTGTTCATTCCATACTTTTATTTCAGAAAGGGTGACGTGGGGTACTTGGAAGATTGCAAAATCCATTCAAGTTGACTAAAATTGCAAGGTTGGCAGGCTCTCCATTTGTTGTCCCACAGTCCATTGATATTAATAACTTTAAGGCTAGGGTTTCCTGTGGGGTCACATAGGTGGCCTCTTCCATATACCATGGGTTTTCAGAACTTATACTTGTATCCATGAGGTGGCTTATTTTTAAATATCTGAGTTTGACTCTTGGTGGCATCTGAGTGGAGCACCGAGGGGGATGGGATTGTTCTGATTAGAGGGGGTCAAAGAGCCAGTGATCCATTTACTATGCCACCACCGCTACTTATCTGGTAAGAGCACATCATGTGCTCCTCAGAATCCTCCATCTGGGCATCATCTGGGTTGTCAGAGTCCGTTTTTACCTCATTCAGTACTTAGAAGGAAGTCTTTGATGAGATATGTCAGTTGGTGAGGAGTTCACTAGGTTGGGGGGTCTTCTTCCAGAGGGGTACTCCAGGTATGCTCGATCTAATTGGCGACATCCATTGCCTGGGATGTTGTAGGTACCCCAAGTAGGTTGATATGGGCAAATCTTCTGTAATAGTATCTAATAGTTTTGGCGAGTGGTTCAAAGCCTTGCATATGGTTTTCACTGGTAATGGGGGTAATATATTGGAGGGGTCCCTAGTGGGATAGGTCATGGAACCAAGGGGTATTGGTGCATGATATTTTCCAAGTTCTTGACAACTTTATGGAGGGAGAGTAAAGGAAGATCTTTACTGCAACTTAATGAGAAGATTGAATGATCACTACTGCTAGTTCATTATATCTCTTCTGTCCCACAATGGTTAGCTTGCTGATTATCAACAAGGATTATTTGCACGCGGTGCAACTGTAGTTGAGGTGAACAAGGGCACTGCACTATGAGCAGTGGGGCCGTGCTTGATTAAAATTTATAAAGAAAATCTCAGGACAAAATGTTATGACAGCAACATGCGGTATGTTCTCCATATTTTGGATTATAATGGGTTTAAAGGACGATCTGGTGATATAAGCCCGTTGGGTCAGATTAAAATAAACTGGCACACTGAAGAAACTAATAAATGGATAAAAATTCCATTAGCCCTCTATGGAGTGTAAGTTTCAAGGATTCCAACTCAAAAATGGTTGTCAAGTTTGAGAAGGTATTTCATGAGATCTTTATTTTTCTGTTTCTAGTGATGCTTAGGGGAAACACATGGGATTGTAATGTTGTTGGATGTGGCGCTGTCTACATTTTCTGAGATTGTAAACCACATCAACTTAACCTTAACCACTTTGTGAATGATGGTTTTGACATGGAAGGCCCTAGATATAGCTCCTAAGTAGCTAAAATAGTCCCAAGAGTAGAATTCGATGGGGTTGTAGCCATAATATTCATGAATCTCATGAGGTAGAAGAGCAAGAAATGGCTTTTTGTGCTCTTGATTTGGCCACTGATTATTGACCTCAACCATGAATGTGGTTTTGTGAGGGACAATAGTAGGTGGACTGGGTGTCATTTGTTTCTGCCAGGTCCCATATGCGTTTTTGGCTCATTTGCGCTTTGGTTGTTCTGACACCGTGGGATCATCATGTAGGTCCCATAGATGGAGTCGCTGGGTTCCCTTAAGTTTATTCCTTGTTGGGGCTGACCCTTCGAGTGCTGCGTGAGATGGTGCTATAATCAGAGGAGCTAAATTCTCCTTGGGTTCCCATTTGTCATATTTTGGGTTACCGCCATGGGTCCTTGGGTTGCGGTGAGTTGGGTTGCTAAATTACTATTTGGATCAAATCAGATCCAAGTGAATATTTAGGTTCATCATTATACTAACAAAAAGTAACAGTAGTTGTTCACTTGTCCAGATTTTCATCCTGTGAGGGTTGCCAAATATTTCATTACTTGGTTTGTTCCAGCATTAAGAAAAAGTTCTTTGAGGTGGTTATTATGGTATTTGACCAGCGTATACATTCAATTTCATAAGGCCTTGACTGTGACGGTCAAGGCACTGCCTGACCGCCACATAGCCCCAACCCCCCTAAGGCAGGGATCAGGGCTCTTAGTACGTGGATAACATAAATAAAAGCGTAGGGTTTAAAGCAATGACCATCATAAATGGCATTCTGACAAATCAGATGATAACAAATCTACTAAACCTTGGAGCAAAGGTGGCAAGGGTCAACATAAATGGTGACCGGGCCAATAAAAGGCCACCAACCCAAAGTCCAATGAACTAAAAAATGTGAATGACAATGGCAAAGGGTAGCCCAGCAAATCAGGGGCTGCCAAACCAAGTCCACCACTAGATGAGAATATCAAGAGCCACGGTGAAGGGCAGCCAAGAAAATCTGGGGCTGCCAGGTCAAAATTGTCCTAAAATGGAAATTTTTGTGATAAGGTTAACATGAGAATGCTGAGCTCTGATTAGTCCCCAGTGAACAAAAATTTATGTGGAAAAGTTTCTGTAACGCCTCGGGTACCCAATAAACGGTCTAGATTGGGCTTAGATGGGAATATCAGAGGCTAAGATTCTTGAAATAGGGCCACAAATAGCTCGCCAGTGGCAGACTCCATGAGAAAATTTCCTCCTATCCCCAATTTATAATATAAAAACAACCAAGCGAAGGTGTTTAGAACAACTTCATCTTCTAATAAATACAACTAAAACCTCAAAAATTAATAAAAAAATTTTAAAATTTGAAATCATTTATTCAAATTTTGGGAAACTTTTCTTTCTCGTTGAAAACACTTTTACAACCTATTCAATTCAAGACTAAATCTAGTTTGATAATATCACAGAGGAGATTAGTCTGCGCCCATGTCTGGGAGCAGTTGGGCAAGCAAGGCAAGAGGAGCAGGCGGAAGGCCCACGGCCTCTAACGTTTGAAAACGCCCCAGAGAATCTGGCAGAATAGAAAAATATCTAAAATAACTGGCGGTCACAATTTCCCTGAAGATACTCATGTGGCAAGCATGATGCAACCAGTACATCAACATGCCACACTCCCAGCCACTTTTGTTGGTGGAATTTGGAGCCCGCATGTATCTGGACATCCAAAAAATGGCCTTATGGGAAAAATTTTGTGAAGATGTACACAAAATTTTCCCAACCGTGGTGTATGTTGCACCTCACTCCATGTCACGCGGTTGGCTGGACCTAGGTTTCAAAAACAAAATAGCAGCAGATAAGGCTGCAGCGGTGCGTGTAGTGGTTGACCTCCCCAAAGGGCAATGGGTCGTCAAAACCAAATGCACCAGATGGACAAAATCAAACCAAATTTTCCTCACGTTTGACTTTTTGCCTACTACAGTAAAACGTGACATTTTGGAGCAACACTTGAAAGATAGTCTTGCCATATATGGCGAAATACAATCTTTTGAAATGCAACGTTTCACGCTGATGCCACACCTGTGCACCAGCAAAGCCATCAAAGTTCTGACCCCAACTGAGGAGATCGAAGGACCTAACCCAGATCCCGCACTCCACCTTTATTGACATCGCAGGGCATACCACCCACCCATTCTGGGTAACCGTGGACAGCGCACCCCCATTTGCACCCATTGTGACGCGTTTGGCCATAAGGCGCACACATGCCCTATCAAGGAGGGCGTCACATTCCAAGAGCACCCCTCAGCAGCCATGGCCAGCGGAGAGGTGCACTATGAACCAACTGCAAGCACCAAGGAGGCTTTCCCGTGGGGAGCACAAGGCTGCTACCTATTGGTAAAGCCTATCTCCCCACAAGAATGGAAGAAGGCCAAGCAGGCCCATAGGGCTGTGGCCAAGGAAGCGGCCAAGGCCACCACCACCATCCCATACTCATAACGCCAGGAGGACATGGAGACCTTCGCAGCGGAAGCAACTTGGGAATCCATTACCCAATCAGATTGGGAGGCCCATGCTGAGTGGGCCACTCAATCTGAGGATCCGATGGGAGATTTGATCTCACCCAATCACTGTACCCAAGCTCTGATCAAAACTGACTTGGGACCTATCCCAACTGAAAATTTTTTTGCCCCACTCGACGGTGCACTGAACTTATCCACACCGCAAAAAATTTGTCCGACGTTGGGAAAACAAAAGTGAAGGCCAAAGCCAATGCGACTCTTTCTGCAAAAATTAACAAAAACCCTGATAGCGTTGCTGCTAACACCTGCGCTGCTGTGAAAGCCCGTGGGGACCTTGAAGAGGCTGGTGGGTCTGATGGCCCACTTTCTCGCACCTAAGGTGCAATGGGGGAAACCTTCACTCTAGGGATGCTGGATATTGCCAGACTCAAGGCCTCCCCTTCCCAGGCTAGGAAACTGAGTTTTTTACAACACAATTTACCCATGGATATCCTGGCCATCCAGGAGCCTCACTGTCCATGAGGTTCTGAGGAAGCTTGGAAAACAATGCTCCTCCCATCCCTATCCTTTTGGTCAAAGCACTGTGGGGTGCTAATTCAGAGAATAATTTTTTCAGATTCACATCCTCAGAAACATTCCTAAATGGCTGAGTGCTCATTGTCACCTTCTCGTGGGCTGACGTTGCACACACAATCATCAACATCTACACCCCAAATGGTGCACACGAGCGTCAGGAATTTTTCTCGTCAGTCAAATCCCTCCCGCTACCCCCCCAATGCTTTCCTAGTTGGCAACATGAACTGTTGGATAACCTCACCAACGGACCTGTGGCCGCCCTCACCCCATGCCCCACAGGGTCACATAGAACTATGCATTCTAAAAGCCACCCTTGGGTTAATGGATGCGCTGTCACGACATGCCCCACTGCTTGAAAACATGACGTGTCCCCATGTCCACAACGGCCAATTAAGGTCCATGACCCACATCGACCTTATTCTAACGCCAGCGAAATTCCAACCCCATATCTCCCACTTCAAAACAATAATAAATAGAATCCTCCGACCACTGATTGGTCTCAATAACATACCACTTACCCGTCACAGTTGCAAAGGCCCCACATTGGTGCAAAATCCGCCCACCCAAGCTCGCGTCGCCAGGATTTTCCATGTGGGTGGAAGAGGCAACTTTGGCGAAATATCATTGTTACACTGTTTTGTGCAGACCCCATTTCCACATGGGCAACTTTCAAAGAGGACACCATCCGCCACTATTGCCATCTCTCCTCCAGACGCTCACAAGCCACATCAGCGGTTATCTCGAGCGTGCTGGTGGAATTGGCCCACTTGGAGTCCAACATTCCAGCCACAGGATACAGCCCTGCATGGGGCGGAAGTGGGCGGAGGCAGCCGCCCACCTCAATGCACTCAAAAGGCAACACAAACATTGGGTTTGTGTCCAATACAGGCCACATGCATCACTAAAGGCGACAAGTGCACTGCATACTTCTTTAAAAATCTTTCACACCATGACAGAGCGTGGCCTGCACACAGGTGCGAAGATTGATAATTCCATTGTGGACACACCAGCCGAAGTGGCAATTGAAATGCAAAAATATTACTCCGAGTTATACCAAGCTGAACATTCAGCTGGCCAAAATGGCGGAATTTCTCAACCGAGCTAATATCTGCACCATTTTCTGATACCCAGAAATAATGAATTTAATTAATCCAAACAAATTATGGACAGCCATTCGCGGTGCGCCAAACTGAAAATGCCCAGGCCCAGATGGCATTCCATATGAGTTCTACAAGAAAATATTTCAAATATATATCCCCATTGCTGCTAGCCTCACTCAACCAAAGCCTGTTGGAAACGCGCCTCCTACCAGGAGGACATGAGGCCTTTACTGTCACACTCTTCAAGAAAGGGATAAGCTTGACTTAGCCAACTGGCGCCCCATTTCTCTAACAAACACAGACACCAAATTTTTAACAAAAATCATGGGTAACTGTTTAGGGACTGTAGCATCTGCCACCATATCCCCAGAACAATTTTGTTTCATCCCCAGAAGGTCAAATTGGGATAACGTGCACTCTGTGGCTAATGTATGTCAGTCCACAGCTTCTGGGGCACTTATATTCTTGGACCAACAAAAGGCCTATGATAGAGTAAACTGGGAATACCTAAGGGCCTGCCTCCATCAATTCCGCCTACCCCCTCGCTTCATAAACTGGGTGATGCTGCTCACAGAATCTGCAACAATGGCAGTGCATGGCCCAGGCTTCCTAACGGAAGTAGTCCGCCCTCAAAGGGGCCTGCGACATTGGGACCCCCTCAGCCCACTCTTATACAACTTCAGCCTTGACCCACTACTGCGAAATGTGAATGCCCACCTCACTGTGGTCCATGTGCCAGGCCAAACCCCAGTCAAGATGATGGCATTTGCAGATGATTGCGTGGTGGGGGTGTCTAATAACAAAGATGCACGCGCGCTTGAAGCCCTCATCCAGGAATATTCCTGGGTAAGCAATGCGGCACTGAACGCCTCCAAAACCGAAATCATCCTCCTTGGTCAGTTTCAGAACTGCTGGGCCCCAGCAAGTAGTTCCCAACCCGGCCCATCTGCTCGCCCACGTCCACGCCTTTCTAACTCAACACACACCGCCCCACTGGTGCTCCCCTTTGTGCCACGTCCTACCATAGGACCGGTGCGCCATCTGGGCGTGTGGATGGAGGCAGTCGGATATGCGTCAGCAGTAATGGAGTGCCGTATACTGGACAACGTGACGAAGCGAATCGCCTCTCTCAGAGACCACCCTACTACCCCCATGGCAGGGTTGTTCTTGCCAACTCTATGCTCCTATCCAAAGTCTGGTTCGGAGCCCACGCCATCCCCTTCTCCCCAAGCTTCTTCAAATCCCTGTATGCTTTGCTGCAAGGATGGCTTTGGTCAGGCCGCCCTCCACCAGTACGGATAGAGGTCATGTTTGGCCCTCATTATCAAGGTGGCATGGGCCTGCTTGACTTCAAAGCCCATGCTGCCAAGATCCTGGGCACCTGGATCGCGGCCGTCACCACTCCTACACTCCCATCCCAACACTAGTCCCACGCAGCCCGCTCCAACTTCTCCTGAGCCTTGGGCCTCAACAATCCATCAAACCATACTCCCTGATGAAATACCTCGCATCACACACATCGGCCACAGGTCCCAACGGGACTAAAACCCACTACAAAATAATCCTACTCTCCATGCGAAGCGCAGAGGAGAATTCATATTAGTGGACATACAACCCAAGAAGCCCCTCTCCTCAGTTCACACAAGAGGTACAGGGGCTACCCATCCATGATGGCGTGATCCTCATTCGACCCCAAGTCCTATCCGGGTGGACTACCTGGACATGATGGACATCCCTTATTCCACTGAGACCCAAAAGTCTATCTGGAAATACGCACACCATCCTCTGTTGCAGCCTCAAGTCCGCTCCCATGTGTGGCGCTGCCTGAGGCGGGTGTATTGTACAGCTGAGTGCTCTAACGCTTTACACTCATCCTGTGTCGTGTGTGGCCAGTATGGGACGCTGTTCCACCACCTGGAGAAGTGCCCCACCTCTAAAGTGATATGGCGCGAAGTCCAACGTCTGCTAGGCCAGGATCAAACGCATCCCTTCAGTCTGTCAAGAGATATGTTTGATTCATCAATGGCCTCCCCCTTCCACCCTCCCTCCATGCTCTGGTGGTTGCAATCGCCATGTGGACTATCCACACGATTGTCTTGGATGCCATCGCTGGCTCCATCCTCACCCTCCCAGAAGCTGTCCACAGATTCCAGTCTCATTTGGTGGACCACTTTCAAGCGTGGATGTTTGGATATCTCCCACCGCGTCGCTGACAGGTGGTCTCCTCCTGGTTCCCAATCTGGTTCATCAAATCAGACCCCTTCCTCCACACGTGCTCAATAGTGGCTACGGCCCCTTCACACGTTCCCTCCCCCTCCCCATAAGTGGCGTTCCCGCTGGCAACAAGAGATAGCATCGCTTCTCAGGGGTGCTCCCCTGGTACTGAGTTTATCTTTCCTGAGTCATATTCGGAAGTGCCCATCCCATGGTCAGCCTTCTCCGCAATAAATTTAAATTTATTCAGATTTTGGAGGGAAACCTGGGATTTTGAGTGAAGAATATGGACCATTCCATGGATTTTGACAGAGAAGTCACCTCCCTGTATGCTCTCTCTGGGAGACAGCCTGTCTTCCTCAGCGTGAGCATCATCCTCACGGTGTTTCAAGGGTATCTCAACCGCTCATCAAGCCAATGAACGAAGGTGCCAACCACAGCAACCCTCTCATGTTTGTGGGCCCTCACCTGGGCCCTCTTGCCCAACTGTTTTGTGGCAAGGTGGAAGGAACCCGTTTGTCACATTAGATGAAGTTCATTTAATATCATCTCCTTTTATGGAATGGGATGGGGAGACCATATGAGAGAGCCCTACCCTCTTGGTATGAGCACACTACCACTCTCCTGATGGTTGTCTTTTCCATCCTTTTCCTGCTGAAGGAAGCCGCTCACCTCCTCCTGTCCTAAGGGATTTTTTCACTTCTGTCCACCACGTTGACTCCACGTCCCAGTTTAGACAAACATTGACTTCAGAGGAGTTGAGTGTAATGCACGGAACCTTCTCTCACTTTAGATTACAGGCCCGCCTCACAGCGGCCACTGGGGGTACAACGGCCACATCCCTCCAGATCTCCCAGGTGATAGCGGACCTGCCAAAGAACCTGTCCATCTGGCTCACCAACCTCTTGAAAACACTTTTGCCCTTCCAGCCTCTCAGGAGGACTGCCTTCACTTGGTGGAAAGAGCCGCCACCCCAAATGATTCTTAGGATGCTGCCTGGTCAGCGCTCTGGCCCTCAGCCAACGGAAAATGGCCATTAAGGAGTACGCTCAGCTATTCCAGCCCCTAGCCAAAGCTGCAAAAGTGTCTCCTTCTCAGCTCATATGGATGTTTAGACAGAACCTTCGCCTGGACATCCTCACAGCTATGACCGCTACCCGCCTGGGGCAACCTTGGAGGAAGAGTTCACTGTTGCTTCTCAGGTAGAGAACCAGCTAGCCTTGGCCAAAGCCAGGGCCCCTGTTCCTGGGAACCACGGTAGATTCCGTGGACAACGTGCAGAGCCAGAGCTCATCTCAAGCCATATGGGGCAGCAAGAGCAGGGGTGCTCTGGCGAAAAGACCCCAAGCCCTGCAGCTCCTGCACCCACTACTCCCAGCGGCTCAGATGGCCCCACCTACAACATTCGCCTGACCCCACTCACAAATCTTCGCTCAATGAAGAAAACAGTTCCTCATACCTGTTTATTCCAGTTACTTTGAAGCGAAAGAATATAGGAAAATGGGTCAATTTAGAAAAACTGTGGGCGTTAGTGGACACTGGAGCTGAAGAATACTACCTGGACCAGAAGTTAACCAAGAAATTGTAAGTACAAATGCAATAAAAGGGTATCATGACTCTTGCAGACACCTCCAAGTCATCAGAATGCTTGGAGATTGAGCTCAGGATTAAACTTCAACAGGGACTCCACCAATCTAAGAAAACTTTTGCGCTATCCAGAACCTGCCCCACCCCATTGTTCTGAGAATGAGATGGTGGCACAAGTGCTCCCCACATTTCATTCTGGAGCAGGGCAGGTGATGCTTCACCCCAAGGATCAAGAGCCTATAACGTTAGAATTCTTTACCTAGGGCAGAAGTAGGCCTGGCGTGAACTCTGTGCACCTAGGGACGGAGAGGGAAAAGATACCAGAGGGATTCAGAGACTACAAGCACCAGTTCCAGAGGAGCATCGCCGCCTACTGCGCTCCACATGGCCAATTTGCATTCTCGTTCACGTTCAAAGGAGATGCTGAGCTCCCAAAAGAAAGCCCAGTGTAACACCTGAACCCCAGAGCGAAGGAAAACCTAGACTAATACATGAAGGATATGTTGGAGCGAGGGATGATTGTGCCCTCGAAATCTCCAGTGGTGTCTCCCATCCTCCTGGTCCCCAAGGCCAATGGCGAGCTCCGCCCCTGTGTGGACCCGTTTTTAACGTCATAACTAAAAGGGCCCCTATACCATTCCGCTAATGGTGAGTATCTCTCAGTTGTTCGCTGGGAGTCAGGTGTTCTCAGAGTTGGACCTGGTCGACGCCTTCAACCAAGTGTCAGTTGTACCCAAGCACCAATAGTACACGGCATACATGTGCCACCTAGGGGTAATGAGTACAAGGTCATGCCATTCGGACTTGAGAACGCCCCAGCCGCTTTTCAAAGGACCATTGACTATGCCCTGGGCGACTTGATTGGGAAATGCTGTGTCACATATATGGACGACATCTTGGTGTTCTCCAAGTCTCGCTAAATGCACACAGAGGACGTCAAGAAGGTCATTCGGGCACTGGACAAGGCTAACCTGCGACTGAAGCCCTCCAAATGCGAGTTCTACAAGGGCTCAGTATCTTTCCTAGGAAATGTTGTATTTGAGAAGGGAAAAGCTATCTACCCAGGCAAGATGGTGGCTGTGAAGGATTGGGCAGCTCCAACGGATAAGACAGGTGTGTGCATTTTCTTAGGGGTGGTGAATTTCCTGACGAGATTCGCCAAGGACCTCTCAGAAACAGCTGCCCCGCTTACCCAGTTGACCAGAAAAGTCCCTTTTCAATAGGGAGAGGATGAAGAGAGGGCGTTCAAGGCCATCAAGGAGGTCATTCTCATAGTGCCGCTACTAGCACCCCCGGATGCCAATTTTCCATTCATTGTGGAGACAGATGCATCAAATTTTGCCATTGGGGCGGTCTTCTTGCAGACAGGGGAGGATGGTTTGGAGCACCCGGTATGCTACTTATGCAGGAAGATGCTACCAGTGGAAACAAACTACACCATCTATGACAAGGAACTCCTGGCGATCATCGCAGCACAAGATGAGTGGCAGCAACATCTGTTGTATGCATGCCACCCATTCATGATCCAGACTGACCACATGGGCTTGGAGTTCCATAAGAGCCCCCATAGGATGAACCAAAGACAAGCCCGCTGGCACCTAGAACTGTCTCAATATGACTTCAAAATATAATATAAGCCTGGGGGTAGCAACTTACTCCCAGACCTACTTAGCTGGGTCCTGAAAATGACCTTTTCAAAGGAGGAGCTGGATGATTTCAACACGGCCCTGATGCTCCCTCCCAGGTGTTTGCATTGATATAGGAAGAACGCACCAACTTAACATAGAGAATCTGGACAGCCCAACGACACACCAAATTTGGGGACAAGGTCAGGAGAGAGATAGAGGGAGGGGATCCCAGCGAAGGCTACAAGAACTACAGGAAGGAAGGGGGCCTCATCCTGTACCATGACTGCCTATGGGTCATAATGCTCAAGCTTCAAACCAAAGTAATGGAATTATGTCATGACCGCCCCCTGGTGGGACACCCTGGGGTGGGTAAAACAATCAAGCTGATCTTCCAAAACTACTCCTGGCTGGGCCTAGCAGGAACTGAAAGAGGGTATACCGCATGCTGCCTTACCTGTGCCCAATCAAAGCCATCTTGAAGCTAACCCGCAGGGAAGTTAAAACCACTGCAGATCGCTTGAATGCTGTGGACCTCCCTGAGCATGGATTTCATCACTGGGCTCCCAAAATTGGAGGACTATGATGTGGTCATGGTGGTGGTGGACTGAATAATAAAATATGCTACTTTCTACCCATGCATCTCTAAGGTCACAGCGAAGGACATGGTGAAATCTTTGTGAGGGAGGTCTATGCCTGACACGGATTCCTGGATGAGATCATCTCGGACAGGGGCCCACAGTTCATCTCCAGGTTCTGGGATCACCTCCTGGAAAACCTTGAAATTAAACCATGCCGTTCCTCCGCTTATCACCCTCAATTGGATGGCCAGATGGAGAGGGTCAATCAAACCCTAGAACAGTACCTACGGTGCTACCTCACCACACAACATGATCATTGATCAAGTGGCTAAGAATTGCACAGTTTGCATACAACAACCTGGCACATTCATCAAATGGAATGTCACCCTTTTTCGCAAACTAAAGGTATCACCCATGGACGATGGAGAGGAACTCTGGGGGAATGAACCCTGAAGCAGATGATTTAGTGACCAGAATGAGGGAAAATTTCAAGACATTGAGAACCAACCTGGAGAAGGCAGTGGAGGCCCAGAAGAAGAAGGTGGATGCGCATCACTCTGAGGCTCAACCCTTAAAGATAGAGATTATGTCTTGATAAATGCAAAACACTACACGCTCTTGGGACAGTTTAGGAAGTTTGGACCCATCAACCTAGGACCCTACAAGGTCCTTTACAGGTGAATGAGGTGGAGTACGAATTAGAATTCCCAGAAGGATCACGCGCACATCTGGTTTTGCACACTTCGCAGCTCAAGAAATATGAAGGACCCATACCAGCAAAGATGGAGCTGGTCCAGTCAGAAAACCCAGGGGAGGTGGAGTATGAGAAGGAGAGATTTTTTATACCAAAAATAGATGCAAAAAGCAATGGTACTTGGTAAAATGGGTCATCTACCCAATAGAAAAATCCTCCTGGCAAACAGCCACCAATAGCACCAACTGTCCCCAGAAGGTGGAGAAATATGGGGGCGCAGGGGCTCTCCTCTGAGGGGGTGAGAGACAGTCAAGGCGCTGCCTGACTGCCACATAATCCTGACCCCCCTAAGGCGGGGATCAGGGCTCTTAGTAACATGGATAACATTAATGAAAGTATAGGATTTGAGGGCAACGATGCTCATAAATGGCATTCTGATGAATCAGATGTTGACAAATCTACTAAACCTTAGAGCAATGTGGCAAGGGTCAGCATAAATGATGACCAGGCCAATCAAAGGCCACCAACCCAAAGTCCAATGAACTAAACAATGTGGATGACAATGGCAAAGGGCAGCCCAGCAAATCAGGGGCTGCCAAGCCAAAATATGCCAAAAGCGGAAGCGTCGATAAACACAGCATTAGGAAGCTCAGCAAATCAGGAGCTGCAAGCTGAATTCACCTCTAGATGAGAATATCAAGAGCCACGGCGAAGGGCAGCACAGTGAATCATGGGCTGCCAGGCTAAATTATCCCAAGGTGAGATTTTTGCAATAAGGTCAACATGAGAATGCCAAGCTCTGATTAGTAACCAGCAAACAAAGATATATGTGGAAACATTTCTGTAATGCCATGGGTACCCAATGAATGGTCTAGAACAAGCCTAGATGGGAATATCAGTGGCCAAGATTCTCAATATAGGCCTGCAAATAATCTGCTGCCCGCAGACTCCATGGGAACAAATTTCCCCATATTCCCCATTTCATAATATAAAAGCAACCAAGCAAAGGTGTTTAGAATAACTTCATCTTTTATATATATACAAATAAAACCTCAAAAATTAAGATAATTTTTGAAATTTTGAAATCATTTATTCAGATTTAGGAGGGAAACCTGGGATTTGAGAGAAGAATATGGACCATTCCACAGATTTTGACAGAGAAGTCGCCTCCTGTAACATCGATGAATCCCCCCTTGGGTTGGGACCATCTAGTACTAAAAAAAAAAAAAAAAAGTCGCCTCCCTGTATGCTCTCTCTGGGAGACAGACTGTCCTCCTCAGCGTGAGCATTATCCTCACGGTGTTCCAAGGATATCTCAACCGCTCATCAAGCCAATGAATGAAGGTGCTAACCTCAGCCACCCTCTCATGTTTGTGGGCCCTCACCTGGGCCCTCTTGCCCAACTTTTTGTGGCAATGTGGAAGGACCCATTTGTCACATTGACAGTAAGTATTAAAAAATTTTCAGATGGTGAACCTTCTCACTACCATGAGAAGTCTCAATGATGATGTTATTTCTGCCGCTAGTACTAGCTGGGTGGGTAAAGCATATGATTGAATATTATTTACCTGTTTTTCTTAGCCAAGGTAGGTTCAGCTAAGGAGGGTGTATCAGCTGTTTGGGGCTGTAAGAATACACTGTTATTAGTGTACTATGAGGTAACATTTGCCTTAGCAGCTGCCAACTTGGAGTGGGTAGTACTGGTAGATGCACATGGTGTTAATCTGGGGTTGCTATAGGGTTTAGGTTGGGTTCTGGTAAATGCTGCCGATTCAGCGGGATCTTTGGTTTAGGTTAACCACCATTATTTATATGGTGTTAAATAACTTTGTAAAGCAAATAAGCTTTTAGGGTGGAGTAATTTTTGAAATGTGATGCTAAGACAAAAGAAAGTTTTCAGGTTTTAGGCATTGTCCTGAAGCTATAGTGACATTATTTACCTTTAATTTTTAGAACTATTATACTTTTCTGTTAATGGATTAGCTATTAGAGTGATGATTAGAGAGAGCTAAAACCATACTAAACTGTTCAATCAGTACTTTGTAGATTTAACACGTTTAGGAAGGATACCCCAGTGGTAAAGTATATACTCAATGACCACTACCTCACTAGTTCAATTCTGTTACTTGAACCTTGGTTAGGGGACAAGTATGACTGTGTTTTTGTTGCGCGCCAATGCCCCAAATCAAGATAGGAAATAGCAAGGCGGTACATAGTGTTTCTGGCCTATCATAATGATGCGCATGGAGGTTTTCAGGTTTCATCCCCATTTCCCATTTCTTTTGTTTCTCTTAATTAGTACAGTATTGTCCCCAGGGTGGCCACCTCAAATAAAATTCAAATAAAATTAGAAAATTTACTCACCATGCTTACCACATCATTAGCTTTTCACTAACAATATACATTAATAACTAGAAAATTTATTTAAGCTCATAAAATCTTATTAATTAAAAAGACTGTTTGGTTACATCGATGAATCCCCCTTGGGGTGGGACCATCTAGTACTAAAAAAAGACTGTTTGGTTGGGATATACAAGCCCTGAAACTTTACTCTATCATTGTAGGTTAACTAGATCACTGCACATATTTTTTCTTTATTTATAATGAGTTGTACTTTCTATTTAGTCTCTGCAATGTATCAGGCTGCACCTGATCCATACATTGCTTTAGATCATACAGCTCTCGATCTAGATATTACTTTTATAGGAAGGGCCTCAAACTTGAGGAAATTGGATTTGGTGAAATTTGACCTTTTGAAGACCAAAATGCATCCAAGAATATACATTGGGATTATAAAAGGCGTGAATGATGATCTGGTAGGATGTGGTTTCTTCACGAGCAATGTGCTGGACACTGTTCAAGAGAGGCTAGTGTAGGATAGAGCTTATTACAATATTAGTAGAGTTTTATTTATTTATTGATGGCTGGGCCCTGAATGGCCAGTTGCATCTTTTAAGAAAAAAACCAGGAAATTATATATAATCGCTTGTTATTATAAAATAATATTTTATTAAGTTATAGTATTGAATCAAAGTTATGAGCTCAATTAGTGAGCTTGGTATGGCGTTGGTGTCATTTTCAGCCCTTTCATGGAGCCTCACCCTGCTGTTTGTGCGCTGCAAAGTGGGGACAGTGGCGCGGAGTTGCGTGGCTATGATGATTCAGGCGGTAGGATTCAGGGATAGGCTTCTGCAGATCTATCCCTAGTATGGTCAGCAATGTGGCTCTTACTTCCCAATTCCTTTGTGGCATATTGGTGTAAACCCGCCATTACATTAGATTCAACTCTAATACATTTTTGTCAGTCTCATGGGGGCCCCAAGAAGAGATGGTGGCCCCAGGAGGGGAGGAATGGTATCTCCATGTTTTGACAGTGGTGATGGTGAGTTTCTTATTAGAGTTCGTGATAAGAGAGGTGGTTTGGGTATGTGGCGCGAGTCCTGTAGAGGTGGAGGAGAGCCATGGATTATATAAGTCTCCAAAAGGTCGTGAGGATTTGCCCATGAAAGCTTTGTTGAAGAGTCATCAAGTGGTGTCGTGAGTTCATTTTCAGGCGCAGTTGGCTCAAGCAATGGGAGGAGAGACCCCTTTCTCGCTGAAAATTGCGCAAATTGTGGAAGTGCTACCATTGGACCTGGCGGGGTTGGTGCAAGAACTGATTGAGGAGCAAGGTCGCCTTCAAGGTTCCATGGATGAATGTGTCAATTATATTTACTGGGACACCTATCCAGTTGAGGCTCAGGATGAGGCGTGGTCAGCTTTACTGACGGTGAGTCAGGGGTAAGGATTGGCTGAAGAATATGCCCAGATTTTTCATCCTTTGGCGAAAGCAGCACAAGTATCAGATCCAAAATCATAACAAATGTTTTGACAGGGGCTGCAAGCGGATATGTTGGCCACTATTTCTGCTGCTAAAGTTCAGAGTAAGTTGGCTGAAGAAATCGTGTTGGTAGTACATGTTGAGAAACAATTGGCCTTGGCGCAAAACTGGAGGAGGGATTCCATGTCTCCAGGAAGGGGCCAGTCGCCTGCAGTGGCTCATAGAGGTTAAGGGAATTGTCAGGGATCACCCAGAAATTCTGGAAATATCTATGGAGGGTTCCGCCAGGGAAACATTGAGGAGTTAGTGAGAACAGGAGTTCAGGGACCCAGGAAGAATAATGGTCCCAAACCTAACTTACCTGCAAATCTTCAATCTGATAATGCTTTTAACATTTAATCTACTTCTTCTCTTTATCTTCAGTTATATTTTTCTGCTGATTAATATTCATAAGGTTGATGGAGAAGGCGTAGGCCCTGGTGGATACAGGTGCTGTGGAAAACTATGTGGAATTCACCCTGGCTGAAAGTTTGAAGTTGGAAATGAAGAAGGGCCATGAGGTAGTGTTTCCTGACATGTCAAGGAGGTCTCCCTCATGGCATTTTGAGCTTTAGGTAGTTGTTTGGCAAAAAACGTTTTGATTCAAAGAGGGCTTCTGGTCAAGCAGAAATCTGGCCCATCCTGTTTTATTGGAAATGCGATGGTTGCATTAGTTCCAGCCCCAGATTGATCTGCCGCTTAGTACAATTTTTTATAATCCTCTGACAGGGCCTCAGGAGGTAGAAGATGGAGGATGGGAGTGATGTTCTGAGTAGATGCAGAAATATGGGTGGCATGCTGGAGGTAGAGTTACCAGCTGTATAAGGCGACTTTGTGAGTCTACTTGGTCCTATCAGAAACTCGCCTTTTTCCCTACTGGTTTCTTTGCATTTTTATTCTGTTCTAAGGAAGAGTCGGGTCTTCCCCAGGGATGTCCAGTATACCCTCTTAATTAACGAGCAAAAGTAGCGTTGGAGAGCCATGTGATAGCAAGGTTGGACAAAGGTTTTATTGAGCCTTCTAAGTTGCCGGTGGTGTCTCCTGTATTACTGGTGCCAAAAGTGAGTGGCGAACTACGCCCATGTTTGGATTTCTGACGTCTGAACATAGTCACTGAGCCTGATCTGCATCCGATGCCTTTTTTGGAAAAAATACTCTTAATACATACTGGATTCATCTTTTTTACAATGTTAGACCTTGCAGATGCATTTAATCAGGTGCCAGTGAGACTGGAACATCAAAAATACACCATATTTAAATGTCACTTGGTGTGGATCAATATCAGGTGGCCATTCGGTCTTAGAAATGTCCTAGCGGTGTTTCAGAGGATGATCATCCATGTCTTTGGAGGGATGACCAATTGATGCTGTTATGCCTATATCTGATATCTTAAAGTTTTTCAGTCCTGAGAGGATCTTGTCTGAGATGTCCAGGAAGTTCTGTGGGAAATTGGCCAGATGGGTCTGAGATTAAAAAACCTTCAATTGTAAATAAATCAAAAATTTGGTGACGTTCCTAGGTAATGTGGTGTTCCAGAAATGGAATGAGAGTATGTCTGGATAAACTGTATGCAATATCAGCATTGAATGCCACTACTGATCAAATGGTGGTGCGGAGTTTTTTGGGAACATTGAATATCCTATAAAGATTTTGAGAAATCTATCCTAAATGGCCTTACCTCTCACACATAAAACTCAGGATGTTACGTTTATGCGGGGAAGAAAAGAGGAGTTGGCATTCAAATTACTAAAGGATTTGTTGCTTACCACACCTGTCTTGGCCCATCTGGATCCTGGGAAGCCATTGTGGTAGAAACCAATGCTTTGAATTACACCATAGGTTTGGTGTTAGTACAGGAGGGGGAAGATGGGCTCAAATATCCTGTGTGTTATTTTAGCTGCAAGATGATTCCTGCCAAAAATAGTTATCTGATATATGATAAGGAACTTCTGGCAGTGATGGTGGCCTTGCGGGAATGGCAGCACCACCTGCTCTATGCCTGACACCCTTTTGTTGTTTGAATGGGCCATAGAGCATTAGAATATTATCATGCACCAAGGAAGATGAACCAGTGGCAAGCCATATGGAATGTGGAGCTAGTCCAATACAACTTCCAAATAGAATACAGGCCAGGTTTGTCAAATGTTCTAGCAGACTGGTTGAGTCAGGACAAAGGCTTTTCATACAAGAAAGATGAATTGGAGCAGATTAATACAGCCACAATGTTCCTACAAGACCAATTCACAATGATTGAAGGTAGGGGAGTGAGTTGGGGGAGGAAGTCCGCCGGAAGCAATTAAGGTCAGAATTTGGATGGTGTTTGAAGGCCAAGATAAAGGAAGGACGGCCACACGAGTGTCATAAGGCCTACATGAAGAGGTGTGGGGTGGTATACTACGATTCTCATGTTTTGGTGCCCAACCCATTGTTACAACGTGAGGTAAAGCAGGTCTCTCATGATCATCATTTGGCAGGTCATTCAGGAGCAGAGGAGATAGTTGAGTTGGTGCTATGGGACTATTCATGACCGGGCCTGCAGAAGAATTTCAAGAATTTCATGAGTGAATGTTTGGTATGTGCAAAATTGAAACCTTAAAGTGAGCCTCCATTAGGTAAGTTAAACCCACTGAAGATACCACGTGCAACATGGAGTTTAACTAGCATTGATTTTATAATTTGGCTTCCAAGGGTGCAGGGAAAGATGCAGTTATGGTGGTCATGGATAGACTGACCAAATACGCTGAGTTTTCCCATGTACAGGAAGTTTTTCAGCAAAGGACACAGTGAGGATTATCATTGATGAGGTATACACCTGGCATGGATTACATAAGGAAATTATTACAGACCATGGTCCACAATTTTTCTTGAAATTCTGTTCAGGTTTGCTGGGGAATTTGTAAATCAGACTAGTTGGTCTTCAGTATACCATCCTCAATCCAATGGACAGATGGAGAGGGTGAATTAGATAATTGAGCAGTATCTCTGATGTTACATCTCTGATAATTAGGATGACTTGGTTCCTTGGGTTTGGATGGCATAAATTTCTTATAACAATCACTGTCAACCATCAATGGGAATGACTCCTTTTTTCACAAATCATGGTCTAAATCCCAGATTGAATGGTGGATTTGTGGGTGGAGTGTGTCAGTGGGTGGATGATATGGCATGTACCTTGGTGGATATTGGGAAGAAGTTACAAGGAAATTTGGAGCAAGCAGCGGCTTGGCAGAAGCATCAGGCAGATTGATAAGGACGCTGAATCCAGAATTTGATCCTGGGGACTGGGTATTGGTGACAGCTAAGAACTATGCTGTGCTAGGTAAGAGTTATAATGCTGGGAATGAAGCTTTTGGCCCATATCAGATCATTCAAGCCATTAATTGGGTTGATTTTGTATTAAAATTGCCAGAATAATCTAAGGCCCATCTGGTGATTAATACTTCCCAGTTATGGGCATTCAAAGGAATAGGGCTAGAGCGACCAAGACTTTGAACCCTAGGGAAGGGGATGTTCTATAATATGAAGTGGAACGGATATTGTATGTGAGATGGATGAAGGGCTGGCAGAAATTTCTGGTGAAGTGGAAAGGTTACCCGGTGGATGAGGCAACACGGCTGATGAGGGAAGACTGCGCATGATGCCTGGGGAAAATCCAGGAGTTTTAGGCCTCACAGGGGTGTGATGTAACAGATCAGGATGCACCAGATCTGTACATTGTTTCAGATCAGGCGGCTCTTGATCTGAATATTGCTTTTATGGGTAGGGCCTCAAACTTGAGGACTTCATAATTGGTGAGATTCAACATTCTAAAACCAATATGCATCAAAGATATGACGTTGGGCTTATGAATGGTGGGGATGATGATCCGATGGGATGTGGGGTCTTCATGAGTGATGAGCTGGATGGTGTTTTAGAGAGCCTAGCGTAGGAGGGAGATTATTAGAATACTATTGGATTGCTATTTATTAGGGGATGGCTGGTCCCTGAATGGCCAGTTGCATCTTCTAAGAAAAAACTAGGAAAGTTAATATAGATCGCTTGCTATTATAAAGTATTTTTTATTAAATTATAGTATCAAATTGAATTATGAATTAAGCTAGTGAGCTTGGCATGGCATTGGCGTCCCTCTCAGCCCTCTCATGGAGCCAGACCCTGATGTTGGTGTGCAGTGTCGTGGGGACAGTGGTGCAGGAATATGTGGCAACAATGAGACATGGAGGTAGTGTTTACGGATGGGCTTCTGCAGCTCTGTCCCTAGTATGGTCAGCGACGTGGCTCTTACTTCCCAATTACCTCATGGCATATTGGCGCATACCCACCTGTTACAGTCCCTTATCTTATTACTAATTCTATACTTTTGATGCTTATTATAAGAAAAGTTATTTATATACAGGATTAAATTAGGTAGTTAGTTCTAATTAAGTAAGTGAAATCATTATGATAAATCTTAGAAGTATTTTGTCTTAACAATAAGGTTAGCTAAATAATCATATAATAATATAGAATTTACTATACTATCCATTCAGTACTACTATACTATATACTGGTTCAATAATAATCTTTTCTATTCACCAACCAAAATATATTTTTATGTAAAAGCTCATCTCAGTTTAACTTTTTTGTGGATTATTAAATATGGATTTTGAACTGAGTGACTTTATTGAATTATCCAATCTTCACCTCAAACACTTTTTGCATGCCATATATGCCGCACAATTACTCCATCATATCTATGCCCCACATAAAAACACCGCTCGTTATGAAGTGAACATCATATCACAGTTATAGTGGCTGCCTCATCCAACCATCATCCCCTTGCAAAGTTGTTGCCAAGTCAGTGGTGATTCTTGAAGTGGGTATCCCTTCTCCCATTATTTCATCTAGGTTAACCTTTCTGGGAAAGCGTGACTTTTCAATATTAAAAAAGGGTAATAATACAATCCACATTTTGCAATGATAGCATGGAATTTTAAATCTAAGATCACCCACATCATTATGCCGCATCTAAGCTTAATAAGCCCTTGCTATATATTGGTATGTGAATCCATGTAAGAATAATTTTACAATATTTCACCCTTTAGTATTATAAAAAACATACTGCTGATGCCCCAAGCCCTTGCCCAACCTTAGCATATACCTTGCTCTGGATGATGAAGACGCCACCAAAGATGAGACATCAAATTTCCTCTCCACTTCAACCATGGTTAGTTAAGTGTTTATCCGCCTTCCTTTAAATTTAGCAGTGGGTTTTTTGTTTTTTTTTGTTTTTTTAAACGCTCATTGAGGCGTTTCTGTTTGTATGTTAAGTTTTTTAACTTTAAGGTTTTTTGTGCAATTGGTTATGTCCTTCACTTTTTCATCTTATTTTAAATAAAGAATAATATATACTTAAGCTAAGTCTTTTAAGGGTACCTTAAATAGGATCAAGATGCACCAATTAAAAAGTTAGTCCTTTTATAACTCAAGCAAGAATCTAAGATTAGAGTATTTAGTATCAAAGGGTAATGAATGTTAAATTAACAGTTTAGTTCTACCTGAAATTTCTGAATAAGTTAATAATTGTTGTTAGAAAATTGAAATGACTGAGCAATAGGCTTAGTAATTGCTATTTTGGCCATTTGCCAAATTGGTGACCAAAATATTCTAATACAGTTAATAAAAATTTAGGCATGGCAGGCATATTTTACCATTATAAAACCCAATAAAAAATATAGACAACCATATATGATTATGCCAGAAATTCCATAACAAAATTAATATCAAGAAATACTGGTTAGGCCAAGAAATTAAGAATCAGCTGGATAGCCAAAATTGTGAGCCCAATCTTCTTAAATCTGATTGGAGATAGTGGAGCGGCCCCAGAAAATACGTAAGAACAATGACAACAAAGCAAAGAAGGGGACCTTTTGGTAAAAACAACCAGCAGTGTGACTCGGCCATTAAAGAAAGTAGCAAGAATGTCTGGACTGTGCAGTAGTGTGACTCAGCCATAAATAAAGCTACCTATATTACCTTTTTGTTTTTATTCTATATTCTAATATTTTGAGGGATGGCTATCATCATATTGCCTTCCTGCTGCATCAGTGGTACTTTAATCCTGTTTAACTTTTTGAGAGACTATACACATTTATATTCACTATCCGCCAGATACGTGATAGTGGTGCTCACTAAAGGGTTACACAGATTAAACCCAAAGAAAATAACAACCATATCTTGAGAAATGACTAGTCTAAAACCATCACTATAATTACCTCTATAAGGTCCTCGTCATCTAAGAGCGAGGTAAATTGGTGAGTATATTTAGTCCTCAGATGAGAAACCTCACCTCTTCGCTGTGAGCACTTCAAACTACTCAGATGATGCTCTAATGGAGATACAACTTGCATCCTGTTTGACGATGGAATTAGCCCAACAGGGGAGGTCAACTAATGTTACCCCAAGCAGCTCCTCAACATCATGGAGTGGCTCCTCAGAGCGTATTGTCTCTATGATGAATATCCAATGGAGAACTTCATGAGTATTTTTCCAACTAAAGAGACCAAGCTCAGCGTTATGAGCTATACATGTCCTATTTAGACATCAGAAAAACATGACTTACATGACGTCTCAACTACCAACAGAACATGTTGGAATACCTAGAGCATATGTTTAACCCTCCATCTGACAGCTACTGCGAGAGCAGGCCTTCCACAATATTGAAATTTGCAGCGGCATGAGATTTGTGAAGGCCTAATTGAATGATAATCGCATTCTGCTGGAGCACCTGGATCAAATAATTCATAGAGGTCAGAGAAGCGGCTTGCAAGTTAAAGCATGCACTACCAACACTTATGGCTGCATAACCAAAAGGTGCCTCAGTTGAATCAAGAGCAATCATGGGGTATGAGGGACTTGAACTGTCGAGGTCTAATTTTAGAATAGATTAGAGATTTCATCACATCAATGGTTTTACCAAGTGCTATATGCAGAAGATGACTGACTAGATTACTGGAATTGAGACTACCATAGTGTGCATCAGGGAATATGTCACTCTCTCGGAACGGCGTGTTACTGACAACTCAGATTTGGTAGATGTCAACCTTAGCCAACTCCATGGGATGTGGATTAGCCACAGAGCAGCTGAAACACTGAATACCTTGCTACTCAGTTCTGCTAAGTATCAGCAATTACTAGACTAGTTGGATCAATTAGGGACACTCAGTAGTTCCATCCAAGCTATGCCTTTACCCCTTCAATTCTCTAAATTTGTATAATAAGCCCCAATACTGCTAGCTTGGACTCCCAAAATTGATCCAACAGCAAATAACTATATGAACAAAAATTTCTCGTGAATCAAATTGAGGATACAACCAGACAAGGCCACAGCGTTTGGTGCCATAATTCTTGACTGAAGAGACCAGTGACAACGTAGTTGAGCATCTGCAATGCCTCAAGCGTAAATTATAAGCTGAAAGGGAATATCACCAGGATTTGTGATGTAATATTGACAAAATCTAACAAGATGCCAAGAAATGGTGTTGACAGTAAAATATTAGTAAGGCCTAAGGAATCGTCAAAGAAATCTTTACTAATTGAGGTAGCAAAGAAAGCCAGGGTATGGACACCAATAGCTCTTGGGTACAATCTATGGCTCTCCTAGAGAGATCCCACTGGTAGTTAACGTAATACTAGCTGAATAACCAAATATCCTAAGAAAGACTGTGGCAACCTGACTTACACTTCCTGAACCATGTACACTCCTCACATTGGTGCACCATACAACAGGCAGAATGCAACTCAGTTCGCCCCTAGATCATGCAGCATGGAGCTGGATGAAATTGTTTACATAATAAGATGCCATTTTATTCAAGATGGGAACATGAAAGTATTTTAGGCACTTTGAATTTGCCAAATAAGGAGCTTTGGACTAAAATAAGGAAAAACTACTAATATTCACTTTAGACGTTGAGAACGCCAACCAGGTCACTTGCTACTTGAGGGACAGCACTGTCAGCTATCAGAAAGTTTAGGATGCAGTGCTACAAATATTTGAGGTGTAGAAAAAAGTCTCATCAAAAGGTTGGCTTCTTGGAAAAATAGGTTCTAGCAGAATAAAACCTTGACCAAGCTTGCTGATTTAATCACTCAAGAAGCCCAAATCTTTGTAGAAGAGGGCATGTTATCTTTTAGGATTTGAGATAATGAACAAATCAAATTCCCCACTTCTGAATTGAGCGGTATCAGTTCAAATTCTGAACCTATCTGAACGAAAACGACTTCAGGATCCTCCTCCCCTATACATGGTCACATGGGGCGGCATTTCCACTAATTCAGTCAGATGGTTGGCGAAATACATTGAGGATGCCCACAAGGCGGCCAATCTGGAAGACCAGGAAAGATCCTGAATGGATGGGGCCACGATGATCCTCAAGGAATTATGTCACCACTCACCCTATAAATATCGATACCTTTTAATCTATAAAGTTAATTTGGTATTTTAACCCATTTTCCATTTCCTTCATGGACTTTTTGCAAAACTTCAGCTTTGAGCCACCTTCTGACCTTGGCAACAGTCTAGAGATCTGTAACATAGACAAATTTGGTGCTCTCTACAGGGGGCTAGAAGCTGTCCTAAGTGCAAACGTCTATCACAATGGAAAATACTAGCAGCCCCAAAGAACAAGCCGCTGGTCAGTCAAGAAGCATTGCCCGATGGGTTAATACCTCATGATATGAAATACCGGCCACTCAACCTGAAAGGTTAGAATTCTGAGTCACATTCCAGTTCTTCTGCCTTCTATCAAAGAAAATCAGTACCAACTTCAGTACAAGAACTTCAATGAGGCTGTCCTACAGTTAATAAATTGCTTCTACACCGTGGGTGCCCGCTCAAGTCATTCCTTTGCTTCTTCCAATCCCTCTACTATGCGGGACCTCTATGACTTGGCCCAGTTGCTGGCAGGAGAACTCACACTGGGTCCTGATTTCTACCTTCACAACTTTGTTACCCAACTATCCATCACCTACTTCAATTAGTTGGGTTGCACCATCAGGAGGACTCCTGAAAACTGAGGCTCACCCAGGCCTTGCACACACACATCATCATTTTTTTATATTTTAGCCTCCTCTTTTGTTCAAGACAACTATGAGGCCATTATTGATAACTGACAGTTGATCAACGAAATCTGAGATCAAATTGTGGTGTTAGATAGCAAAAATTCTGGCTATCATGAGGATGAGCTATGTTGGAACGTCCAACTCCTTGAGATTACTTTGAATCAGTGACTCTTTTTAGGTCAAGGATTTGATGAAAACCCTACAACAACACTATTTGGAGCTGGCCACTCATGACTGCTCCTCTAGGAGTGAAGGTCCTGAAAGGCCTAGGCGGCTTGAAAGCTCCAAAGGTCTTGTTGGGCCCAAAGGTCCAGAGGGCCCCTGTGGACCTTTTGGGCCCCCAGGTCCCTCATCTCCCACCCCTGCTGGCCCTGAGAACCCATGGCGGAAGGATGTGATGACAGCCTTGGCTGCCCTATACGATCAAATTTAAAATTTATCTCAGGGATGAAAACTCCGAAAGGATGGGGTACCCCTTGACCCTAGGATTTCCATTGACGCCCTGTAAAATAAAATGAGCAGCCTAAGTGCTTTTGCCAAACTTACCAATATTTACATCTCTCAGCGCAAGCGAACTTGTCAAGGGTTTGAAGCCCATTTAATTACCCTCAAGAGCTAGCTTCGCCTTCAGGTCACCAACATTCAATCCTTAAAGGAGCAAATAGAAAATAAGGCTTCTGTTTCTTCCCTCATAAAAATTGGGATGATCCAATAGGACCTTAAGGCCTGCTATGAAGGCTAGACCAGCAGGGTCACTGTGACTATGCAGAGACTGAGATCTTGGAGCTAGCGCCCATCCCTGGTGTTAAAACCCTCACTGCTCCTATTGTAACTAACTTTAAGCCTAGTTTTAAAGAAAGGCTCACCCCTGGCCAGGAGAGAATTGCCTCCTTCCTGTAAGCATATGAGAGTTCCATGGAGGAGACCACCAATCGGCAGAAGCTAAAGCATATTCACTCCTGCCTAGATAGCACTGCCCAGGAGATCATGACCCCCCAATGAAAAAGTACACCACCTGGGAACAGGTTCTACTACCTTAATCCAAGAGTTCAGCATCATTCAAACCCTGGCCAACTAATTACAGGCGTTCATGGGAATCCGACTGAATAAAGGAGTTAGCCCCACAGAGTTTGTCAGCCGCTTATACGCCCAAGCACAACCCTCAGTCACTACTAATCATATCACCCTAGATGATGCTATTCCTGCCATCATTTCTTTGTTGGGATCCTACCCTGAGGTTCAAATGCATATGATTGGACAGAATAATGGGTTTACCTGCATCCAAGAGATCATGGAAGCGCTTAACGAAACTTCCTGCATCGACTCTAGACTCTAAGGCTACATTTACAGGTCCCTTTAACCATCCTAGAGTCCTTATGGTCAAAAACCAGAGAAATCCTTGACCTCGATGCACTTACCATAAAGGTTTCAGAACAGTGCCAAGACCTGCTGGAAAAGACTTGCCAAGGAGGCAGAAAAAGGGCCATCAGCTGAAGGATGAGGCGCTCCATGCTGACATCCCTACCCAGCCTCAAGAAACCTCCAAAACTTTGAATGAACCTGGAGCTACCGCATTTGGAGAAGAAGTTTTGGTATCCAAAGATAATAAAGAAATTAATACTGCTTAGTCGTCTTGAGACGACTCTCCCATGTTCCTCACGCTGCCGCCACAGTTTGGAAGTTTGGTTACCCAAGTCGCAGTTTGAGTCCAAAAATACCAGTCCTTGCCATAGTTGACAGTTGCTCTCCCCATGAATGTCATCCTCTTTTTAATGAAGTGCGTTAAGGTTGCTCTCTATACCAAGCTATGTGGAGTGTGGCACAGCTTGCCCCCAATGTACCCGATAAATACGAGCTTATTCTTCTTTAACATTATGGTTTGCAAAGCTTGTTGTAAACAACGCCACTGTCGCTCCTGATAGCCCTAGCTATGGACTGCTCCCTAGGACTCAATTTCTTCGAAACTATTCAGCAGTACCACATTAAGATGGCGGCTTTCTAACCCTACTAGGGCATCAGATCCCTCTGATCATTGAGTTCCCTCATGATCTAAAATTGAGGTCAAAGGCTGAGCTTGTTTATTGGAGAGTGAAGGCTATATTGATTGGCTCAAATATTATATTAGGGGTTCCTAAAGTCATTTGAACCCTCCTGCTGTTGTTGGGCAAGAAGGCATGCCGATCTACTTACCTAGGGCGACTACAATAACTCCAAAGTCCAAAGTCATTGCCAACACCTAGGTCCATGTTAACATCCTCTCAGAAACCTATTGGAAGTCTAAGGACATGACAACTTATCCACAAAAGAGGTGCTAACCTGCTCGATGATCCTAGACCCAGCTTATGCCAGGTCCATTTCAGCGTTGTTGGCCTACCTTAATGATAAACCCAAAATAGTAGGTCCTAACAGTCCTGCCACCCATGTCCGCCTATTACCGGTGGAGTCTATTGCTGATGTCTGAAGCTTTGGATACTTGAGATTTCAGCTTGAAAGCGCCTCCATTGGTCAGTCTGGTCGATATCTATATTGGCAAAGACCTCTTGGATGACCAACAATGTAAGGTTTAAGAGCTGTTGGAGGAGTAGTTGGACCTATTTTTGGCCTTGACCTATGACTTCAGAAGAATGAATGGAGTCCTACAGCATGTAGAAACTGGGGATTCTCCTCCCTTTTAGTCCAGACCTTACCAAAAAGCAAGATTGGAGAAGCTCAGGTGGCAGTGGAACTCAAACAACTACTTGAAGCTGGACTCTTGGTATTATCGCGCAGCCCTTAGGCCTCTCCTCTTCTTCTGGTTTAGAAGAAGGACGGCAGCCACTGGGTGGTGATGGACTACCTTTGACTCAACTCCAAACCAAGAAGGACAGTTATCCTCTGCCCTGAATTGAAAATGCCCCTCCGTCTGCTTTCTGATCCCAGCATTTTTCTGCCATGGAATATGCCAGCAGATTTTGGCAGGTTGAACTCACACCTGAAGATCAAGTAAGTGCACTCTTGTAGCCAAAAAAGAACTATTTGATCTTACAAGGATGCCCCAGGGCCTTTTTAACGCCCCGACCAATTTCCAACATGCCATGGATGGGATCCTTGGAGACCTGAAGCTCTCATGCGTCCTCGTCTACCTAGATGACAATATTGTCTTCTCACAAACCTTTAATGGGTACATTGAGCATCTCCGGGAGGTCTTCAATCAGCTATGAAAGGCTTCAATAAAACAGAAACCTTCGAAGTGCTTTTTTCTTCCGATCTAAACTGGAGTTACTGGGACACAAAGTTTTAAAAAGGATTGCATCCAGCCTATACCAGACAAGTTTGAAACCATAAAGAAGATGTCACGTTCCCAAAGCTTAAGGGATATCCAAATATTCCTAAAAATGGTGGGCTATTACCATCAGTTTATCCCCCAGTTTGACGACCTATACAGGCCACTGTTCTACCTCCTGCATAAGGATGATATGTTAGAATGGCAGCCTGAACAAGAACAGGATCAAAATGCCTTGAGAACTGCTCTATAAACTAAACCAATTCTAGTCCACCCATGCTTTGACCAAACCTTATTGTTGTTTATGGATGCAAGTGATGTTGCCGTCAGAGATATATAGCCCAACATGATGAAAACCAAGTTGACCATCCCGTGACCTATTTTATTAAGACACTGAGTAAAGCCAAACGGAACTACAGCGTTACTGAGAGAAAGTGCATGGCTGTCTTTCTAGCCATCAAACATTTCCAGCTTTATCTCCACGGTACTTATTTTAATATCGTTACAGACCACTCCTCACTTCAGTGGCTTCAGCAAATAAAGGACCCAGATGGCCGACTAGCCAGGTGGGCTTTATGGCTACAGGGATATGATTTCACCATTGTCCATTGTGCAGGCGCAGTTCAAAAAAATGACGACGGCCTCTCCAGGATGCTGTTGCTAGCAGCATTGAACCCCAAGGTGAAACGGCTGTATGATCTAATAGGCTGACCTGAGCAGTGGGAGTTCAAAGACCCCCAAGGTCCAAGCTGAACTGTGAAGGATGTCTCGAGACACTCAAATTAAGGATGGTCTCCTCTACAAGAAGGTCTACAAGAAGGTCAACAATAAGTGGCTCCTATATGTCCGCCCCTCCTCCCAAACTGATGTTATTATAGAGGGCCATTATACTGTGGGAATGGGGCCGTTAAGAAAACTCACGAATGGCTGAAGTCAAGATTTTACTGGGACTGAATGGTAGAAACCATCCATGCGGCCTTAGAGGCATATGTGACTTGCCAATATCAAGACTATGCCAATTCTTGATTCCAATACTCAGTTGTCGCCATCTGGCCCTTCAATGTAATTAGCATTGATGTAGTGGGCCCTCTTCCTACTGGGTTGCATGGCCATAAGTATATTATCCTACCCATGGACCACTTGACCAAGTGGGTAAAGCGATTTTGGTCCCAGATGCCACTGTCAAAGCCACAGCCCTCTTCCTCTTTTGATCGGTTTTCATCCAGCATGGGTGCCCCCAAACCTTACTTTCAGACAATGGGTTAAACTTCACTTCAAAGGTAGTTTAAGAACTCACCTTGCTATTTGGCACTATCCAAATTTGCTTCCCCTTACCACCCTTCTACTAATGGGGAGGTAGAACGCGCTAATGGAACTCTTATTTCCATTTTATACATGTTGGCCACCTCAGATCCTGCCCATTGGAACCACTACCTACTCAGCGCCTTGCTTGCCTATACGATAATCTACCACTGAGTCATTAAGATGTCCACATTTGAAGCCCTATATGGGCGTGCACCTTAGCTACCAAGTAGCATCCAGCCATTGTTCAAGACCTCCAAACCTGAGAACTCCAAATTAACTATGAGGGCCTTAGCTTTAGAAATTGTCTGACTTCAAGCCCTAGCCACCCAAGGCATTGTCACCATTAATATAGCGAGACATCCTGATTAAATCTCAGCCAACCCTCCTTTCCAACTTTTTAATTAGGTGCCCTTGTTATCTTCTATCACCATTGACCTGATGTGACAAACGAGGTCACTCAACATTGCCACAAAGCAGTTGGGCAAGAGGGCCCATGTGAGGGCCCACAAACATGAGAGAGCTGCAGTGGTTAAGTCCTCATTCGTTGGCTTGATGAGCGGTTCAGGTATCCTTGGAATATGGTGAGGATGATACTCACGCTGAGGAGGACAGTTTGTCCCCCAGAGAGAGCATACAGAGAGGCGATTTCTCTGTTAAAATCTAAGGTTTGGTCCATCCTCTTCACTCAAAATCCCTGGTTTTTTGACAAAATCTTAATAAATGATTTCAAAATTTCAAAATTTTATTTTCGATATTGAGGTTTTTATTTGTATATATTAGAAGACAAAGTTGTCTTAAACACCTTCGCTTGGTTTTTATTATATTATGGAATAGGGGATATGGGGAAATTGGACTTCGTGGAGTCCACAGGTGGCGGGCTATTTGCAGGCCTATTTTGAGAATCTCAGCCTCCAATATTCCTGTCTAGGCCTGTTCTAGACCGTTTATTGATTACCATGGCGTTACGGAAACTTTTCCACATCTATTTATGTTCATCAGGGATGAATCAGAGTTCGTGTTGACCTTATTGCCAGAAATTCCCATTTTTGGGATAATTCAGTCTGGCAGCCCCTGATTCGCTGGGCTGCCCTTTGCCATGGATCTTGATACTTTTGACAAGCGGTGGATTCAGCTTTGCAGCTCCTGATTCGCTGAGCTGCCCAATGCCATCGTTTCCTCTTTTGGTGTTATTTAGCTTGGTGGCACCTGATTCTCTGAGTTGCTCAAAGCCGTGATTCTTGCCATTTCCATTTTTGGCATAATTTAACTTGATAGCCCCTGATTTACTGGGCTGCTCTTTGCCATTACCAATCTCTATGCTTAGGTCCTCAGAATTCAGGTTGGCAGCCTCTGATTGGCCCAGTTGCCATTTATGTTGACCTTTGCCACCTTTGCCCCGATGTTTCATCAGTTTTATGGCATCTGATTAAATAGAATGCCATTTTCTAAGGGTTGTTGCCCTCGAGCCCTATGCTTTTATTTATATTGTTTACAATACTACTAGCCACGATCCCCACCTTGGGGGAGGTTGGGGCTATGTGGCGGTCAGGCAGTGCCTTGACCGTCACATCAACCCCCTCAGAGGAGAGCCCCCTGCGCCCCAGTATTCCTCCACCTTTTTGGGGACAGTTGGCACAATTGGCAGCTGTTTACCAGGAGGATTATTCTATTGGGTAGCTGACCCATTTCACCAAGTACCATCACTTTTTGCGAGCAATCTTGGTGTCCAGAATCTCCTCCACCTTTACTCCTCCTCCCCTGGGTTGTCCAACTGGACCAGCTCCGGCTTTGCTGGTATTGGTCCTTTGTACTTCTTAAGCTGCGAAATGCGCAAAATTGGATGTGCGCGCGATCCTTTCAGGAATTCCAATTCGTATGCCACCTCATTCACCTGTCAAAGGACCTTGTAGGGTCCTAGGTTGACGGGTCTGAACTTCCTATACTGTCCTGGGGGTGTGTAGTGTTTAGCATTTATCAATATGTAATCTCTATCTTTAAGGGGTTGAGCCTCATAGTGATGCGCATCCGCCTTCCTCTTCTGAGCCTCCACCGCCTTCTCCAGATTGGCTCTCAAAATCTCAAAATTTTCCTTGATTCCTGTCACTAACTCATCTGCCACAGGGTTTGTTCTCCCAGCGTGTCCCTCCATCATCCGTGGGTGATACGCATGGTTCACAAAAAAGGGTGACATTCTGGTCAATGAGTGCACCAGGTTGTTGAACACAAACTGTGAAATCCTCAGCCACTTGCTCCAATGATCATGTCACGTGGTGAGGTAGCACCATAGGTACTGTTCCAGGGTCTTATTGACTCTCTCCATATGGCCATCTGATTGGGGGGGGTAGGCGGAGGTATGGCATGGTTTAATTTTTAGATTTTCCAGGAGGTGATCCCAGAGCCTGGAGTAAACTGCGGTCCCCTATCTGATATGATCTCATCTGGGAGTCCGTGTCAAGAAAAGTCCTCACACACGAAGATTTTGGCCATGTCCTTTGCCATGACTTTAGAGGTGCAAGGGAAGAACTTTGCATACTTCGTTAGTCATTCCACCACCACCATGACCATGTCGTAGCCCTCTGATTTTGGGAGCCCAGTGATAAAATCTATGCTCAGGGAGGTCCACGGCATTTGGGCAATCTGCAATGATTTTAACTTCCCTACAGGTTTGTTTCAAGATGGCTTCAATCAGGCGCAGGTAAGTCAGCGCGCAGTATACCCTCTTACCGTTCCCACTAGGCCCAGCCAGGAGTAGTTCCAGAGTATTAGCTCGATTATTTTCCCCACCCCAGGGTGTCCCACCAGGGGGTGGTCATGACATAACTCCATTACTTTGGCTTGAAGCTTGAGCGTCAAGACCCATAGGCGGTCATGGTGCAGGATGAGGCTTCCCTCCTTCCTGAAATTTTTGTAGCCTTTGCTGGGGTCCCCTCCCTCTATCTCTCTCCTGACTGTCTCTCCAAATTTGGTGTGTCATTGGGCTACCCAAATTCTCTCTTTTAGGTCGGCGCGTTTCTCCTGTATGGATGCAAACAACTGGGGAGGGAGCATCGTGGCCATGTTGAACTTGTCCAGCTCCTCCTTTGAAAAGGTCATTTTTGGGTCCAGGCCAAGTAGGTCTGGGAGTAATTTGCTCTCCCCGGGCTTATATTCTATTTTAAAATCATATTGAGACAGCTCCAGGTGCCAGCGGGCTTGTCTTTGGTTCATCCTACGGGGGCTCTTGTGGAACTCCAAGGCCCTGTGGTTAGTCCAGATCACGAAAGGGTGGCATACATATAACAGATGATGCTGCCACTCATCTAGTGCCATGACAATCGCCAGGAGTTCCTTATCATAGACAGGGTAGTTTGTTTCTGCCAGTAGCATCTTCCTGCTGAAGTAGCATACCTGGTGGTCCAAACCATTCTCCCCTGTCTGCAAAAGGACCGCCCCAATGGCAAAGTTTGATGCATCTGTCTCCACAATGAATGGAAAAGTGGCATCCGGGTGTGCTAGGACTGGCGCTGTGAGGAGGGCCTCCTTGATGGCCTGAAACGCCCTCTCTTCTTCCTCCCCCATTGGAAAAGGACTTGCCTGGTCAACTGGGTAAGCGTGACAGCTGTTTCTAAGAGGTCCTTGGTGAATCTCCTCAGGAAATTCACCACCCCTAAGAAACTGTGCACGCCTGTCTTGTCCGTTGGCGCTGCCCATTCCTTCACTGCCATCAGCTTGTCTGGGCAGATGGCTGTCCCCTTTTCAAATACAAAGTTTCCTAGGAAAGATACTGAGCCCTTGTAGAACTCACATTTGGAGGGATTCAGTCGCAGGTTAGCCTTGTCCAGTGCCCCAATGACCTTCTTGACGTCCTCTGTGTGCATCTCGCTAGACTTGGAGAGCACAAATATGTCGTCCATGTATGCAACACAGCATCTCCCAATAAAGTCGCCCAAGGAATGGTCTAGGTCCTTTGGAAAACAGCTGGGGCGTTCTTAAATCCAAACGGTATAACCTTGTACTCATATACCCCTAGGTGGCACTTGAATGCCATGTACTGTTGGTGCTCAGGTACAAATGGCACTTGGTTGAAAGCATCGACCAGGTCCAAATTAGAGAACACCTGACTCCCAGCGATTATCTGTGAGATGCTCGCCATTTGCGGAATGGGATAGGGGTCCATTTCAGCTATGGCGTTTAGATGGCGGTAGTCCACACAGGGGCGGAGCTCGCTGTTGGCCTTGTGGACCAGGAGGATGGGAGACATCACAGGAGATTTTGAGGGCACTATCATCCCTCGCTCCAAAATATCATTCACGTACTGGTCTAGGGCTTCCTTAGCTCTGGGGTTCAGGTGTTACACTGGTCTTTCTTTTGGGAGCTCAGCATCCCCTTTGAACTTGAACGAGAATGCAAAGGGACCCTGTGGATCGCGGGGGCGGTGTCGTTCTACTGGAACAGGTGTTCATAGTCTCTATTCCTCCAGTATTTTTTCCTCTCCGTCCCTAGGTGCACAGAGTTCACGCCAGGCCTGCTTCTGCCAAAGTAAAGAATCTTGAGAAAAAGACTCTTGATACTTGGGGGGAAGCATCAACTGGCCCTCCTCAATATCAAAATGTGGGGAGTACTTATGCCACCATTTCATGCCCAGAACGATGGGGTGGGGCAGGTTCTGGATGGAGCAAGAGTCTTCCCAGAAGTGGTGGACTCCCTGTTGAAGCTTGATCCTGGGCTCAATCTCCCAGCATTTTGATGACTTGGAGGTATCCGCAAGGGTCACAGTCCCCTATTCTCGCATTTGTACTCCCAATTTCTTGGCTAGCTCTCGATCCAAGTAGTTTTCTTTGGCCCCAATATCCATTAAAGCCCACAGTTTTTCTAACTTGGCCCCTTTCTCTCTTCTTTCGCTTCAAAGTAAATGGAATAAACAGGTAGGAGGAACCATTTCCTTTACTGAGCAAAGAGATGTGGGCAGGGGTCAGGCGAAGGTTGTAGGTGGGTTGTATGAGCTGCTGGGAGCAGTGGTGCAGGAGCTGTAAGGCGTAAGGCATTCTCTCTGGGCCCCCCACTCCTGTTGCCCCATATGGCTTGAGATGTGCTCTGACTCCGCACGTCGTCCGCAGAATCTACTGTGATTCCCAGGCACAGGTGCCCTGGCTTGGGCCAAGGCTAGCTGGTTCTCTACCTGGGAAGCAACAGTGACCTCTTCTTCCAAGGTTGCCCTCAGGCGGGTGGCGGCCATAGCTGTGAGGATTTCTGGGCGAAGGTTCTGTCTAAACATCCATGCGAGCTGGGAAGGAGACACTTTTGCAGCTTTGGCTAGGGGCTGGAATAGCTGAGCGTACTCCTTAATGGCCATTTTCCGTTGGCTGAGGGCCAGAGCGCTGACCAGGCAGCATCCTAAGAATCATTTGGGGTGGCGGCTCTTTCCACCAAGTGAAAGCAGTCCTCCTGAAAGGCTGGATGGGCTGGCTGTGTTTCTAACAGGTCAGTAAGCTAGATAGACAGGTTCTTTGGCAGGTCTGCTATCACCTGGGTAATCTGGAGGGATGCGGCCATTGTACTCCCAGTGGCCGCTGTGAGGCAGGCCTGTAATCTAACGTGAGAAAAGGTTCCGTGCATTACACTCAACTCCTCTGGGGTCAATGCTTGTCTAAACTTGGACGTGACGTCAACTTGTTGGACATAAGCGATTGAATTCCCTCGGGACTGGAGGAGGCGAGCGGCTTCCCTCAGCAGGAACAGGATGGAAAAGATGACCATCAGGAGAGTGGTAGTATGCTCATACCAGGAAGGCAGGGCTCTCTCATATGGTCTCCCAAACCATATCATAAAAGGGAGATGATATTAAATGAACTTCATCTAATGTGACAAACGGGGTCTCTCCACATTGCCACAAAACAGTTGGGCAAGAGGGCCCATTTGAGGGCACACAAACATGAGAGAGCTGCAGTGGTTAAGTCCTCATTCATTGGCTTGATGAGCGGTTCAGGTATCCTTGGAATATGGTGATGATGATACTCACGCTGAGGAGGACAGTTTTTCCCCCAGAGAGAGCATATAAAGAGGCGACTGCTCTGTCAAAATCTAAGGATTGATCCATCCTCTCCACTCAAAATCCCTGGTTTTTTGACAAAATCTTAATAAATGATTTCAAAATCTCAACTTTTTATTTTAAATATTGAGGTTTTCATTTGTATATATTAGAAGACAAAGTTGTCTTAAACACCTTCGCTTGGTTTTTTATATTATGGAATGGGTGATATGGGGAAATTGACCCCATGGATTCCACGGGAAGTGGGCTATTTGTGGGGCTACTTTTGAGAATCTCAGCCTCCAATATTCCTGTCTAGGCCCATTCTAGACCATTCGTTGAGTACCATGGCGTTATGGAAACTTTTCCACATCTATTTATGTTCATCAGGGATGAATCAGAGTTCGTGTTGACCTTATTGCCAAAATTCCCAATTTAAGGATAATTCAGCCTGGCAGCCCCTGATTCGCTGGGCTGCCCTTTTCCATGACTCTCAATATTTTTGAAGAGTGGTGGATTTGGCTTTGCAGCTCTTGATTCGCTGAGCTGCCTGTTGCTTTGTTTGCTATTTTGGTGTTATTCAGCTTAGCAGCTCCTGATTTGCTGAGCTGCCCGATGCCATGATTCTTGCCATTTCCATTTTTGGCATAATTTGGCTTGCAGCCCCTGATTCACTGGGCTGCTCTTTGCTGTTGCCATTCTCTACACTTAGGTCCTCAGAATTTGAATTGGCGACCTTTGATTGGCCCAGTCAACATCTACGTCGACCTTTGCAACCTTTGCCTCAAGGTTTTATCAATTTTACAGCATCAGATTTAACAGAATGCCATTTTTGAGGTTCATTGCCCTCAAGCCCTACGCTTTTATTTATATTGTTTATGATACTACTAGCTGTGATCCCCACCTTGGGGGGGTCGGGCTATGTGGCGGTCAGGCAGCGCCTTGACCGTCACACCTGGATTCTGACAAAATAAGCTAGTCATTCTTTGGTCTGGACCCTATAAGGTCATTCATAGTGTAAATACTGAGTACTCCATTGCTGACGTCAAACAAAGGAATGTGGTCAATTGGGTGCATGGTCAGTTCCTTCAGCTGTATACCCCCTCTGACAGGATCTTGAGGAGGGCATTGTTGGGATTAAAGATATCAAACAAATTGAATTTCCCACTTCCAAATTAAGCCATACTAAATCAGCATCAAAATATATCTGAATGTAAACGACTTCAGGATCCTCCTCACCAATTTCCGAGTCACGTGGGTTGGCATTTCAACCGATTCAGTCAGGTGGGTGGCAAAATACATTGAGGATGCCCATGAGGAGGTCAATCTGGAATATCAGGAAAGATCTTGAGTGGATGGGGCCACAACGATCTTTGAAGCACCATGTCCCCACTCACCTTATAAATATTAAATTCTTTTAAACCTAACAAAATACTTGGTATCCTAACCAATTTTACTTTTCCTTCTTGACCTTTCTCTTAATTTTCAGCTTCAAGTTTCCTTTAGACCTCGGCAACAGTCTAGAGAGCTGTAACGATACCATTATCTTAGGCTGATCTTGGGATCATGATGACTGTAGTAGCGAAACTGCATCATGAGTTCTTCAAATCATTGGCCCTGGTTTTTCAAGGGATGTACCCTTACTCAAAATTTGCAAACTACCTGTGATGGTTAACTGTGACGTTCAGGGCTTCAACTTGGGAAAGGGCCACTGACGACCATCGCTGATATACCCTCCTTGAGCACCCTGCCACAGGCTGCCTATAGCCCTCCATCAAATCCTCAAACGGGAATTTCTAATGAAGCATAAAGATGAGATGCCTCCATATTGATTTCCCATAACTAAAGGCAATGAGGACATATCACAATATACTACCCCAACAAGTGGCAAGTTCACATTGTACAGACAAACCATTACAACCAGGGGATATGTTGGGCGAAATAGAGATGGGACAATTTACCTCCAAAACTTTAACTTCAATTATCCCTGAAACCTATGATCTTTCTATGACAGACCTGGAAACACCACCAGCAAGAAGTTATATAAAAACCTCCAACAATTTACATGTGCTGACCAACTCACAGTCTAAAGAAGTGGCAGCAGAGTAGGCCCAATGGGAGATTAAAAGCCCTACACCTGCCAGATACTGGAACAAAAATCTTTTGGATGGAACTTGACTACTTTATATGTGCCCTCACTTGAAGGAGTAAATGTCACTATATCTGTTGAGATGATTACAAAGAAATACTCCCAGATTAGAACCAGCATTATGCGCTTCCTTAACAAAAAGAATTACTTAAATAAATCTATTAAAAAATATTTCTCTTTTTATTTCAAGAGTACCCATTGTGATACTTTGGAAAATAAACTGTGCAATCATGGACACTGATGCACCTGTTAATATAGTTGTCAGCCTTCACCTTAGGTTAGGTGAAGCCTTGACTAAGGTCCCTGATGTGTTCTAATGTTTTCTTCAATTTTAGTTTACCATTATTTTATTTTATTGTTGATCAATAATTATTCAGTCCTAAGGCCTGAAAACAATAGTATTTAAGTGTCAAAAAATGTTTTCTTGGGCCTAATGGCTGATAATTATATTATTTATTATTTAATTACTTTCTCCAGGCCTAATGCAAGATAGCATTTCAATTTAAGTGTTATAGGATGCTTACTCAGGCCTAAGGTTTGGCAAAACTATTAGGTCTTTATTTATTGCTACTTTCTTGGGCTTAAAGCCTAAACAGACCATCATTACTTGTCCATTAATTTTAACTCAGGCATAAGGAATAAAATCATTACTGATATTATATCTTTATGCGCTGCACAATTTGCCATAATAACGCTAAGTTACAACCCAGCGAGTTTTGAATAAATCGCCCTGTTTAGTGCTCCACTGGACAATGAGATAAAGAAGAAAGTCCGTAATAGCTTAAAATCACCTTGATACCAAGCTAGAAGATTATATTTAACTAACTGCTCTATTTTCATCCATATACAACCTTATGCCACATTATACTTCACTAATATTGGTTTTTTATTGGTAGATAAAGGTTATCACTTAACTGTGTTACCATTATCACTTTAAGTTCAGCCTTTTTATAATAATCTTTGATCTAATCTAACCCAGGACCTGGACTGTGCCATCACCTCCCACATTCCTGAATCTCCTTTCACCTTCACATGGAATGCATCACGTGGTGGCAATTAGCCTCCATCTTCTGGAATATTCCCTTCACTTATTTTCTTCTAATTCTTTTCTGGTACTAGTAAAGTACTATTTATTTCTTAAATAGATAACTTTCCTTTTGCTTTATTTATCTTTATTAAGAAGTTCAAATAAGATTTCCAAACTTAATCAGTAGTTTAAGTCTTATTATAAAATATTTTTCAAACCTAAACCCTGACTTTGAAAGCTTAGAGACCTCATTTAGACATAGTTCATCCACTAAAGAAAAGCCTGAATGATTGAAAAAATTGTTTCCCTGCCAGGTCCTCTATGAGTCACAATAAGAATCCAAATGGAACTAGGTTGAATTAAAGAATATCTTTAGACCACTTTGGTTTCTCTAATTAATTATTAAAATCTACCAAACACCAGTCGAAGATGTGTTGAATATTACAAGTGGAAATTTAGTAAAAACCAAAGTCTATAAAGACTGCTAAAAAACATGGACAAATTAAGCTATGGGCTAGATAAAACTGAAAGATATAACAGGAAAAGTGAGCTGCATAGTATGAATGGATGCATATTATACGCTTAAGAGAACATAGGCTTTTATAATTTCTACTGTGAATTTGATTCTACAGACAAGATTGATGGCTAAGATGAAGTAAAAGAGAAATGAAGAAGCACTTATGGAACTTAAAGATGTCATACCTGAGATCCACTATGTTTTTCTTAAAAACTAATACAAATCCAAGACATGTAATTAGGTATCCCTGATGCTAAATGTATTTACTATAACCATATAAAGGATACTTTTTTTTAGTACTAGATGGTCCCAACCCAACATATAAAGGATACTTCTTCTTGCCTTATAGAAGAATATAACTATGAATAATCCTATGTATAGTCTTAAGAAGAGCTTAAGAAGATCTGAACCCAAATTATTATGCAGCCATAAAATTAAACTTGATGAATCACTATCTGTTGAAGCTCTAAATGGCATCTGGTATAATTCAGATAAACTTGGATTCATTATATAAGAAGAAGTAGCTATTTATTAATCTAACAAGAAGCCAAACTAAACTCCCACTTTGTCTTATTTACTGGCGCTGAGTCTCCTTCCTGCTTAAAAGATATAACTGAAGCAGAAAAACTAGATTCTCCGCGCCTCTCTCATCTCCTGCCGCTGAGGCTCTTCAATATTTTGATGGTGGAATAGTCAAACCATCAGCCTATGCATCTCTTTCGCTTTCCTGTGCTAAAACTCTCACTGTTATGGTGATGCAAATGGAGCGCCCAAGCTAAAAGCCTCAGCGCATATCTCATTTACCTGCGCCAGGATTCTTGTCTGTTCTAACAACAAAACAGCTAACCCAAATTCCTCGGCGCCCTCTCCATTCTCTTGCGCTGAAACTCCTCACTGTCCTAATGATGAAATCGGAATTAAGCCCTAGTACTTTTCCACTTTCTCCATTTACCCATGCTAAAGTTCACCGCTGGTCTGAGATCAAGATCAGAGATAATAAAGCACATTTTCGTCCCTTTACCAAACTTATAATTCCTAAACTTTAATTATGGCTTTATGCTAGTAATATCTTGGTTTTCCTGTTAGTAAAAAGGATTTTACCATACCACCACCAAGGCAAGATGGGTTCAACGAGTTGCCACTTGACCATATATCTCTAATTAAGAAAAGTATGCTCCAAAATCTCTTGCTCTTAACTTGTTAGTCAGACCAGGCAACCAAACTAATTTCCTTCAATATGGTGATTCTAACCATACAACTTCCAACCTGACGCCTTCTATTTTAGGTTTATACTTGCTTGGAGAGGAAGTAAACTCCCATCCAGCAATCATGGAAAATTTGAACCCCCAACCAGTATTTTGTGTTAAATTGAGGCCATAATCAAGAGCCCCATGCCCTCATGCTTAAAGAGGTCACTTATGGCATACCCGTTGCCCTCTGCTCTGTCGCCTCCAATCTGTTAGTGACCAACTTGAAGAGGTCTTACTTCATCATTAACCTATCCTCTAACTTTGAAAGGTGTGACGCAAAATTTGACTCATAAGTTTCGAGATTAGATGCATCATTGTCCACACTCCTCAGGAGGAATTCCAGTTTGAGGCCATCATCATCAAGGTCAAGGAGATGCACGTGGAAGCTCAACTTGAAGCCTCCAAAGCTGATCTTGTCCAGGGGGCTCTTGTTAAACCATATACTTGATTGATGTTGCCACCTGTCTATTAACTGCATTTTCTCAAATCAACAGCAATGAAATGTTTGTTCGCTCTAACACCAAGACTCCTCATAAATGTGTGCTTCCTCTCAGAGTTCCCAATAAATATTCTGAATTTTTTCTATGACAAATCACATTTTAGTCACTCGAACTGCTTTTTGGGTTTTACCACCTATTAGTTAAAAGATATTAATATGGCTGATTTATGAAGCTTTTTAGATGTTTTTATCTGTCTCCCCTCTACTTACATCCTCCAGAAATGTCAAAAGTCATCTGCATATCTCTGTCCTCTGACTACCTAGCCCTCAATATGACGCCACCAATTATTTTGGTAAAGATTTATATCATTTTGTAATTTAAAAATGATAAACTTTTTTATATAATGTTATACAATTGCAAGTCTGATATTGTCCAAAGAGTGTTTTAGAAAAAATGACAATAACATTGGCCAGAAGACCCGGGTTGATTCCTGGTGGAGCCCTCAAATCAGGGTAACATTTTTAATAACAATTGGATAAAAAATATGAGTTTGTGCATTCAGAGTACACAAATCGTCAGCAAAGTTTTGGGAGTTCATCAGAGGCTCCTCCCCAGGCCTCTACTATTTTAGCATAGCCTACAACATGGAAACCGCCCCCTTTTTAGGGTCATAAGTAGTCAAACCAAGTGCAATTATTTTCCAGCCCCTTGATTGGTGCGTATAAAACATTATAAAATGGATTAGTTAAGCTTCTCTTTCCCGTAACAATAACATTATTTATTATGATTTGAGTTGAACAGCAATTTTTGATAATCATTTAGGAGATATGGGCGTATTCAACAAAAACCAGAAACTGGGTGAAAGCCATAACAGGAATGGACAAAATGATGCTCTGAAGGGCAAGAAACGCACTGTAGGGGGACCAGAAAACATGGCCACCAAAAAATTACAAACTGAGACACCGCCCAGGTTTTTGGAGTTCGCCATAAAGCACGACCAGTACTAGTAAATTCAGTATAACTGACCCCACTCAAAGGTAGATCATGGGCTCCAATCTACCTAGGGGTTGAATCTCCAATTTTGCGGGAGAAAGTGTGCGAGGCACAGGCCTTTCTCTTCCCCTATGTGGTGTACGTTAACATGGAAACAGTCCCATGTGGCTGGATCAATTTGGGCTTTGAGACCGAAGAAGATGCAGTCTCTGCCACAAAAGTATATATCAAAGCTGTCCTCCCTGAGGGCAAACAAATTGTGTTCACCGTGCGCACCAGATGGAACAAATCAAACACTAATTTCATCTCATTTGACTTGCTCCCCACTAACCTCCCTCACAAGCAAATCAAGGAGGAGCTCCAAGCTGGAATTAAACACTACAGAGATATTAAACAACTAAATTTACAACAGTTTCAACTGATTCCAAAATTGTGCACATAAAGGAAAATTCTTTGATCCACCCAATCCCTGAGGTGGCCACAGACCTCACAAGGATCCCTTGTGTAGCGAAGTATCATTCCCAGATGGAAAGTTACAGAGCCATTCCATGTCACACTGCAACGCGCATTGCCTATTTGAAACCACTGCACCACATTGGGGCACATGGAACATGTATGCTCCGTGAAGGAGGGCATCATGGCCTCAGAATTCTGTGATGACGCCATAGACAAAAATGACGCAGAATCCGGCAAAATGATTGATGTCAACCACGACTTCCAATGGATAGAGGTGGGCAATACCTCATCATAGACCCGGTAACACCCAAAGCATGAAAAATGATGCAGATGGTCCACAAATGGGAAGTGGCCAAGGCTGCATCACTCACAGCCTCCATCATCAACCCTGGCAAAATTCAGGAAAACATTGAGGAAATCAGCCGAGCAAATCAATCAGAACAGACTGCCCAAGCTGAGGAGGACATGGAGGAAATTATCCAAGTCACCCAATCAGAGCAGTATGCCCAAAATGAAAATCTTCTCAACAATGCGACTGAATTACCAAATAATATCAATCAAGTGACTTAGCAAACAGTTCAGCTCCACTATGGGCGAAAAATTGAGACCAATTCTCCAAATTTGCACCCCAAAACCACAGAAACAAATCAGAGCACTGCAACAGCCCACCATGGGTCACGAGTGGAAGAATCTACCACAAATTCTATTGAACTGCAATGTCCTTGATAAATTGACACAGGATATGAAATTGGATGATGCCACAGAATAATTGGCCCAATGACACAAAGCAGGGCTAGCAATAAGGGCGTTGAGTGTGGTCTAGGTGGCCCTCTCAACTGCTCATGAGGCACCGCGGGCACCTCAGTGACATTAGGGATGCTAAACATCGTGGAAACCAGGGCTCATGCATCCCAAGCCAAAAATCTGGACTTCCTGTGAAAACCCCCTGTAGATATCTTGGCCATCCAAGAAACCCACTGTCTTCAGAGGGGAGAGGGATCCTGGTCAGCCTGGGTCTCACCATCCCTATTGGTATGGATGAAACACTGTGGGGTGGTTGTCAGAAATAACAAAAATATATAAATCACAAACTCCCCTTATATCTGCACAGTTGCATCCTGGTTGTAATGGTCATAATCCAAGATGACACTATTTCAATTAAAATCTATGCACTGTGCACCGCAGCTGAGAGGAAACCATTCCTAAAAACCATCCCAGCACTCTCCCTCCCACCTGATACCATCCTAATGGGCGACTTCAACTGCTGTGATAACTCCAACATGGACCAATGGCCTTTTACCAGGGGATACCCGCTGGGGCACATTGAGTTCCATGCAATGAAGGCATCCCTAGGCATACATGATACCCTCCCCCAGGTCACCACTCCTGCCCAACATGACCCTCCCCAACATATGCAAGGGTAACGCTCATCTCAATGAGCCATATCAACTTCATCCTTGCACCAAAAACCCACTGCTCAAACATTTCCAACTTTGCAACAACAAAAAAAGATTATATGGCCACCAACTCATTTTAGGTGCAGCTCTCACCAACCTGAACTCCCACACAGGCATTGACCTGGAGGATTCTACATCTGGAAATCATAAAACTTCCCAAAATATCCAACTGGGTCAAACATGAGGCCATGAACACAGAATTCATAACCCCGTTTGTTTGAGATCCCATTGAAACCTGGGAAAATTTCAAAACTAAACTTGTAAGTAAAACTCATCACATCACCTTGCATAAGTACACCACCAACGCAGCCACAATCAGGCGAACCTTAGCATAACTGGACCACCTCAATCTCAACGCCCCAAAGTCTGGCTACAGCCCTAACTGGGGACACAAATGGGCGGAAATATCAGCCCGCCTAAAAGCTCTCATTTTTGAACACCAGCACAGAATCAAATTATCAAGAAAAGGTAAGCTCATAAAAGGAGGCGAAACCTGCTTGACGTAATTATCACACCAATTCCACTCCTCTGGCAACCAGCTCACGTTCACACAGGTCCTCAAAGTTGATGGCACCGTGGCCACTGACCCAATGGAGGTCAAAAAGGAAGTACACCACAACTGAACAAAATTATATCACGACACCCCAATGGACCCCCAAAAATTAAATATTTTATACATAACGCCAGAATACAAAGCACACTGCTGGATTACAACCTCCTAAACATAATAACAAAGGAGGAACTCTGGGGCACAGTCTGCGGTGCACCTTGTAGGAAATGCCCAGGTCCTGATGGGGTACCCTACAAATTTCATAAGAAATTTAAAAGCAAATCTCCCCCCTCCTCTTAGCATCCTTGAATTAGTGCTTGCTGGAAGCACGTCTCCTACATGGTGGCCAAGACTCCTATGTCATAACCAGTACAAAAAGGGTGAAAAATTGGACCTGGCCAACTGGTGCCCAAATGCACTCTCTAACCCAGATACAAAACTACTTACAAAAATTTTTAGCAACCAGATTAGGTACAATAGCCTCCAATATCCTGTCACCCAATCAGTTTGGGTTCATACCAAGGCGTTCAATCTGGATAAATATACACTCCATCGCCAACATATGTCAATCCAAAGCATCTGGAGCCCTGGTATTCCTAGACCAGGAGAAGGCATATGACTGCATAGCTGGCCGTACCTCAAGGAATACCTGAGTGCCTTCAAACTCCCACCCAGATTCATAAACTGGGCGATGCTGCTTAAAGAATCAGCTATGGCTGTATGCGGCTTTAGCTTTCTAACCAACAAGATCACACCACGCAGAGGGCTCAAACAAGGGGGCCCCTCAGCCCGCTGCTGTATAACTTCAGTTTTATTCCACTTCTTCACGTTGGTGACTCACACCTTATAGGTTTAACCGCACAAGGCCAGTCACAAGTCAAGATACTATAATTTGCAGATGACTGCGTGAAAGGTCTAGCTAACAACAATGATACCCGCAAACTGGAACGCACTTTAGAGGAATATTCCATTGCGTGCAGCGCTTCTCTCAACAAAAGGAAAACGGAAATAATCCTCTTAGGCAAGTACACCATCAACTGGGCTACAACACCCAAACCTCACAGCCCCCCACAAAGGAACAGCCCCCTCATCCTTCCCTTCACGTCACCTCCTTCAACCAACCCTGTACGCCACCTTGAGTATGGCTGGAGACAGGAGTGTACTCCAACGAGACAATGGAGAACAACCTACTATAGCGGATGTCCAACTGCGTCACCTCACTTAATGAGAGATCATCAGTACTTATGGGATGAGTAACTGTTGCCAACTCACTCATCCTTTTGATGCTGTGGTTCCCTGAGCACGCAATATCATTTGCACCTACTTTCATGTCCTCAATCCGTGCACTTATCCCGGGATGGTTGTGACCTGGGATATAGCCACCTTTACGGGTGGAAACAATTTTTGGTCCATGTTCCAGTTTAGCATGCGCCTAATGAATTTTGAGGTCCACTCCAACCATATACTGGGCACCTGGATAAAGGAAGTCTTTGCCCTGACTTCCCGCAACACTGGTCCAGAGCAAAGAGGGCAACTTTGCACATGCGCTAAAACTACCAAACCCACACAACCCGTTCAGCCTGCTCACATACCTTACAAAACATCCCACTGCAGTGGGCCCTCATGGAACTCCCCCACACTTCAAATGCCTCCTCCGCACCATTCAACAAATGGGGTGGTCCATCACACATACAGGAACTAGTCTGGGAAGGGTATCCAGGGCCCACTTCACGCTAAGGAACCCAGAGGACAACCCTCAGAGGGAAACACAAAATGTGGCCCCAATCATAACAAGAATCGACTACTGGATGCTCTAGACATCCCATACGACCTCACTTTGCAGAAGGCAATATGAAGGCTAACACATCATCCGCTTCTCCAGCCTGGGGTAAGAGCTAACACCTGGCGCTGCCTCAGAAGAGACTACAGAACAGCAGATTGATTCAACTCTCTACATGCAGAGTGCGCAATGTGTGGAGGGGATGGCACCCTACACCACCACCTTGAAGCAGCCTCCCATCAAGAGCCACATGGCGGAAAGTTGCGCACCTGGTAAGGATCCAAAATAACCAGTAATTATCAATCTCCAGGAGCCTCCTCGCACTCCAACTCAAACCCACAATACCACCTACCCTCCACTCCCTAATAGTAACCATAGTAATGTGGACAATCCACACCATAGCTTTGGATGAAACTAAGGGAACCGAACTAACCATCCATGTGATAGTCAGTAGATTCCACGTTCACCTACTGGAAAACTTCCAAGCCTGGCTTTATGAATACATGAAGCCGAGGCAGCAAAGGCTCATTAAATCATGGTTCCCAGTATAGTTTCTACACATGGACCCTTTCCTCCACACCTGCTCCATAACAGGGGAAACCCCCTTGGAGTAGCGCACTCAAATCCCCTCACACCTGGTGGTACCAGATACCAACAGGGGTAGTTCGTCTACTCTGGGGTGCCTAATTTAGTCACACTTTGCCTTCCTATATCCCCTTATGTATTATGGTATTGCTCATCCTCTGGTCATTTTACCTCGGTTAGATAAAAATACAAAAATTACTAGTCTTTCCTACTCCCAACTCTCAATTGGCCGTTCCATCAAAGTGAGGCGAATTTGAGAGATCTGATAGGTTAACAGTTCATATTTCCTAATTCAGATTTTACTAAACGTTTCAAACTTTGAGCCTCAACGTTTTAAATATTACTTATAACTTATTAAGAGGGTTTGCTTCTTGACCAATGATCAAGACTAATAAAAGCCTAAAAACTCAATATTTTATTTTTTTGAGGTTATTATATTTTTAATAAATAAGTGATGCTCTTCCCTAATTTTTATCCTGCAGTTGAGAACCAACTTCTCCTGATATTAATTGTTAGTTTTAGGTGAAAAAGGCACCTGCGAGCTTAAACAGAACCCTAGAATCCAACAAGTGGTGCTCACTACAGGGGGCCTGTACACCACAATCTAAATACCCAAAAAATGCTAGCTGGTGGTGGGATTAGCCCTCATAACCTTCCCGCTTCTGCTGGATTCCGGTTAGTTGAATTGGAACAACAGCTAACCAGTGCTTTGTCTTTCCCTATACAGCTTGAGCAGCACCCTTATCAAGGCACTCATGGTGCCTCTCCTATTAAAAAAACCACTCTCAGAGACAAGCTCACACCTGGTGTGAGCAGTATTGCCTCCTTCCTTTACTTTTATGAATCTACAATGGAAGGATCAACTGAACGTCAAAAAATCAAGTTGTACTTCCCTGCTTTAGTCAGATAGCACAAGAAATAGTGGTCCCCTACATGGTCAACTTTAGCACTTTGGTGAAGGTTAAACAAGCGTTGAAGAATTTAATTCCAAGCAGAGTTTAAAACGGAAAAAAGAGGTCTTTATGTGCCTTAGCCTATACAAGAGAGAATCAATAACCTCTCTTTTTGAGAGATTTTATAATAAAGTTCAAACTCTGTTGCTGGCCAAACTACTTCCTCTAGACGATGCTATTGCTGCTATTGTGGCTAGCTTGGTTTCTTATCCCTATTTAGCAATGTATTTCTCCACAGTCAAGCTTACTTTCCGAATTGTACATAATATTAAATAGGCTCTGCTAGCAGAGGCTGACTTTCATGAACCTGAACTGCTTCAAAGAGCTCCAAAGAGAGAATCAACTCTAACCCCTCCAGACTCTTCTATATCTGCCTCTCTCTGGAAACCAGTTTCTGTAGAGCTGCAGCAACAAGATACTTTTCCAATATGTGAGGATAATTAGAAAATATTGGCAGTTATGAGGTCACGCTACCCTCCAGATTCCTATTTAAATTTTCAGCCGGTGAAGTCAGTTATCACTTTGCCTTGTTCTCCTCTTTCCAAGCAGTCTACTAAGGTGGATAAAAGCCCACGTCCTTCCAAGCCGCTGTCTCAATCCCCCTCATCCTCACCTCAGGCTGCCCCTAATTTAAAACCTGCAGCCATAAAGCCCAGGCCTGTCACGTCTAAGGCAAAAGGAAAATCCATTACACTCCAACTCCCCCCAAAGTTGGTGCAGCTACGATGCTCCCTTCAAAAGTCAAAAGGGTAGATGAGCGCAAAAAAGGCCTCCCCTGTAAGGAGATCAAGCTGATTTCTCAATCCCTCTTAGTAACTCGTTGAGGTGCATTGACAATCCCTTTGATGACGAGTCTGAAGGGGGTGGTGAAGATGCAGGGTATTAGATCCTGGGAGCTCTAATGGAAGTGCAGGTTCTGTATAGGTTGAGGCCTGAAAGAATTGATAAAGCCATGATACCACAATGAACCTATAATCCAACAGTTAATGAGGTTTTCAGTGTTTATCAATACTGCTAGTGATACTGACCAGCTTATTTGCATAGTGATCCAACCCACCCAGAAGGTTCATACCCTCCAATCTATTAAAGATAATAACCCTACGATGGCTCACCGCCTTGCATCCACTCTCCATTAAAGGAGGTTCTCGCCCTCCCCCTACTTTTGATAGCATAATAACTAAGGTAGGGGTTGTCATCAATAAGGTGCGCATTCTAGATGTCCTTGATATGGGTGCTCCAGTGAACGTGGTCTCTTTTTAGCTTATCAAAAAAACTAAGTTGGCGCATGATCTGGACTATTAGCAAGAGTTTGGAACTGTGGGGTCCAACAACACGCGAGCTATTGGAGCCTGCTCTTATTTACCCATATATGCCATGGAAATGGCAGAAGAAGTTTAGACCAGCCTGCCAGTCAGGATTTGTGAACACCCAAAAAGAAAGCCAGAATGCCAGAGGCATTGCCAACCGTACAACTTGATATGGAGCCAGGAAATGTGATACCACGAAGTGGTGGTGTAACAACAGGGTAAGGAGTGTCCCAACGGCAAACCACACTGAACCCTTTCCCAACTCAGTGGTTCTACCTGCAGGAGGTGGGATTACTGGGACAGTCTCGACAAGATTCTTGGCTTGAGAGGCCAACTCATTGGGGGCAATAGGGAGATGGATTTCTCTATCCATTGTTGTGCATAGGGCCATAAGATCCCCAGGTATTGTTGTCAGAAATTCGTAAAAGCGGGGTTATATGACCAATAGTGTCAGACTCGCTGGTCCCAATCGATGATAGATGGAGCCATAGTGACCAAAAGAATTGGTAAAGCCCACCTGGAGTGCGGGGCAACAGACCACCAGGGAAATGCCATCTGGGATGCAGTCAGAATGGAAAATAAAAAAAATTGATTTTTTTGGCAAAAATTTATTGGGAAAGGAAAGTAAGTAAAATTGACCAACAATATTCTCAGTGCCATGCAACTAATTAAATAGTGGTTGATTGGGTAGTGACAGGATGGGGTTAGGACCCACAAATTTGGCCTAACTGGCGAATTGTTTGGGAATGGGGGTTTTATTCTTTGGGAACCAACATTGCAAAATTTGGCGGTGGGCTAAGTCTCTTTCAGTTCGACCTCAAATGTCAGAACCAGGGCTTAACTATGTTTCTGACAATTAGCATGACGGCGTTTGGCCTGACGGGCGATGGGAATCCCCCAAGGCCATCCCTTATAGGGATGGGTCCATTCTTTGGGAATAGGTTCAGGATGGCCAACCCGCCTGCACTCGGTCATTTAACTGTTCATTTGGTCAACAGCAGAACATCAGGCGCAACGCCCAAATTACTATTTGAGGGCTTTGAAACCTTATCAATAGCGCCTGATAACTGTTCAACTGGTCTGGAGATTGAATTGGAACCCTCAGACGATCCAGCCAATATTTCATTCATCATGCTTTTACAGCTATTCAAATTTTAGGCATCAGCCAGATTGCCAGCCAAATTAGATTCGACCAATTTCAATTCAGTAATCTCGGCACAGATTTCGCTAATTCCCCACAACAGTTCTGCTGAGGTAAGTGTGGGTATTGGGGGTGGAATCCAAAGCGGACGAGCTGTTACCCATCGCTCATCTACTATGCGAGCAAGGTCGCCCTGAGTGATGAGAGGTATCGCCATCCTCTTTGGTGTCTTTTTATTTGGGAATGGGAAGATGACCCGATCAAGAGCCAAAGGATGTTCCCCTAGACTTACAATATGAAATGGGAAACTCCTACTGTCTACCCTCGCTGTGGCATTAAATAATAATACATATGACCTACTCATTGGCACTCAATTCATGAGTGAGTATGAAGGAATCATCAATTTGAAACAGGGACTTCTCTCCCTCCTAAATTACAAAGTTCTACTAATCTACATCAACGATGAGCTTAAGAAAAAAAGAATACACCTGCGTCGTTGAGTATCCTTTCACCGGCCTCACTCTTACTTAAACCACTTTGGCAAAAACACAAAAAAATCTGCCTGACTCAGTGGATGGTTCCGAGGGCATGCAATTGTATGCGTCAGAAGATGTATCAGTCAAAGCGGGTTAAACAAAAAGTGATAACACCAAGATTACTGTGCAAATCCCCCGCAACTGACTTCTGCACTTAACAAGCATTGATGGAATAAGCCTTTGGGACATTGTGTGTTGCCGGGTATTTTAGACCCTGCCTACCAGCAACATATTAATCTCCTTCTAGGAAATCTTACTAACAAGGACATGGTGTTAAAGGATCATCAGGAGATTAGGAAAAAACACTGATGATTCTAATTGAGGACCTTCACCAATTCCATTATATTGAGTCTATGCTAGATTGGGACTATCCACTTATCAAATGATATGTGCGTTGCCCAAATTTAAATTTCCACTGGTCTAACTCCCACTGAGCTTAATAAAGCTCATTCTTTACTAAGACTATAGCAACATCTTCTCCAAATCTGATACTGACTATGGGCATATGAAGGGTTGGACTCATACCATTGATGTTAGTGATGCCAAGCCTATTTGATCCAGGCCTTATCAGATATATAAAGTTGAGGAGCTCCAGATAAAGACGGAGCTTAAACAGTCTCTGGATGTGGGGCTTCTGGTGCCTTCTCAGAGCCCTTGGTTGTCCCCTCACCTCCTTATAAAAAATGGAGGTCATCTGGTAGTTATGGGCTACCACAAATTGAACAACCTAGAAAAGAAGGATAGCTATTCTATTCCTCACATTTATGAAGCACTAGCTCGACTCTCCGGCTCCAACTACTTTTCCGCCATGCTATTGGTTAGTGGCTGTTGGAAAACGGATCTTTCTCCCCAAGTTTAGGAGAAATGTGCTCTTATTTGTAGTGAGGGGCTCTTCCAACCTACCCAACTACCACAAGGATTGTACAATGCGTCCGCCACTTTCTAGTGAGCCATGGATGATAACTTGCAGGCTTAAATTAATCTGCGTCATTATCTATCTTGATAATATCACAGTGAATTTTACAAGACTTTCAATGAACATCTTACCCACTAGAAAGATGTGTTCCAACGCCTGCAGGCCTGTAACATTAAATTTAAGCCATCAAAATGTACATTCTTCCAGAAAAATCTGGATTGGCATGGAAACATCATCTCACAAGATGGGTTTAACCTCTATAAGATAAGGTCATTGCTATATCAAAGATGCTGGAGCTACCAAACCCTCTGCAACATCCATGTATTCTTAGGCATAATGGTATACTATCATCAATCATCCCCAAGCTCGCCCAACTCAGTGAGCCTCCTGTCCATCTCTTGTCTATTAACACTCCATTGCATTGGAGTGCAGAAAAAAGCTGAATTTGAGACTCTGAAGGAGTTATTACATAAAAGGCCTATCATCCGTCACCCTGACTATGGAAAGCCCTATATGCTATTCATGGATGCCTCTTATTATAGCGTTGGATCTATTTTAGATAAGCTGGTTGAGCATGGGGTCGAACATCCTGTTTCCTATTACTGCAAGATGCTTTCAAAAGCTGAACGCAATTAAATATTAACACTGATAAGGAGCGCCTGGTTGTCCTGCTCAATGTGAAACACTTCCAGCCTTTCTTATAAGGGACTTCCTTCAAAGTGATTACTGACCACGTATCCTTAAAGTGGGTGCAGATTATGAAAAACCCACAGTATGGTTGGCTCTCCGGGCTTTGAAGCTCCAGCATTATGACATGGAAATTGAGCATTGGAAGGGTATGAGCCATATGAACGTTGGTAAGTTGACGTAGCTGCCTGCCCTTCAAATAGATAATAGTGAAGCCAATAGGTTATGTAAACTCCATATCCCCCTGATGCTTGGGAGGATGAGGATTAACCTGTCCATAAGATGCTAGCTTGACACTACTGCAGCACAAAGGTGGAAAACGGGAAGTTATTTAAGAAAATAGGGATAAACTGGTTGACCTATCTCTGGACATAAGAGCTAGTACCAGTCATTTGGAGTCCCATTCTATGTTTGGGCATAGTGGGGTACGGAAAACATATGAGTGGGTTAGAAACATTAATATTGGAGGGCATCATGAAGACCATAACTGAGGTCCTGGATACCTGTCTGACCTGCAAAAAACAATCAAGCTTCAAGACCCTTTATCAATAGGAGCCCTCTACGCCTCAACAACCATTCCACACCATAAGTTTCGACATAATTGGACCTTTACCCCAGACGACTAGGGGAAATCGATATATCTTAGTTAGAATTGATAATTTTACCACGTGGGGTAAAGTTGTGGCTCCCCCTGCTCAAACGTCCAAGGCTACGGCCACTTTCATCCACATTAATATTTTTGCTCAACATGGTTGCCTCCAGGTTCTTCTCTGTGATAATAGGAAAAACTTTACCTCCAGAATGGCGAAGATCCCTGCTACTTCCATGGGCATGCAACAGCTCTTTTCAGCCCTCTAAAAACCCTCAACCAATAGTAAGGTGGAGAGAGCTAATGAGACCCTTATTTCTATACTACAAAAATGGCCACTTCAGACCCCCTTCACTGGGATCAGTATTTAACTAATGCCCTCGTGGCTTACCATATAAGTTACCATAAAATCCTTAAGATGTCTACTTTCTAGGTGTTTTATGGACGAGAAGCTGGAGTGACAGCATTAATAGCCAAAGACATTTTCACTGATAGGAATGACCCTAGGCAAGCTATGAAGAAGTTGGCCCAGCACATCATTCCATTACAATCAGAGACTATGACTAATTTGACCAAAACGTCACAAAAGGGGTCAAGCTGCTAATGAACTCCAGCCCCCTCTTCCTTCCTTCCAAGTATCTGAATTGTACTGTACTACCACAATTGTATCACCCTTAGAAGGGATAAACTTGGGTATATTTGGGAAGGACCTTTTGTAGTCACATACAAGCAAGAGGAGGAGTTTTCCATCAAATCCCTTGCTACAAGATTTATTATCAACTGAGTTCATGACCGATTATTGTGGCCTTATTCTCTCCCAAACACTCTTGAAAAGGTGATGTCATACAATTGCAAGTCCAATATTCTCAAAAGAGTGTTTCAGATGAAAATGACAATAAAATCAGCCAAAAGACCCAGGTTGATTCCTGGTGGAACCCCTCAAATCAGTGTAACACTTCTAATAATAATTGGGCAAATAAAATGAGTTTGGGCAGTCAGATTACGCGAATTTGTCATCAAAATTTGGGGATTTCATCAGAGGATCCTCCCCAAGCCTCTTCTATTTTAGCATAGTTTACAATATAAAAACCGGCCCTTTTTTTAGGGTCAGAAGTGGTCCAAACAAGTGCAAAAATTTTCCAGCCCATTGATTGGGTCAAATATATAAAATCATTCACTAATGAAAGTCCTTCCTTCTCATAACCCTCAATTGGCCATTCTATCAAAACGAGGCGAATTTGAGAGATCTGATAGTGTGACAGCTCATATTTCCTAATTTAGATTTTACTAAGAAATTTAAACTTCGAGCCTCAACGTTTTAAATATTACTATCAACTTTTTATTAGGGTTTGCTTCTTGACTAATGATCGCAACTAATAAAACAAACAAAATTATTCTTTTATCTTAGTTGAGGTTTTTATATTCTTAAAAAATAAGTAATTGATCCCCCTAATTTAATCCTGCAGTTAAGAACCAACTTCTCCTGCTATTAATTGTTAATTTTAGGTGAAAAATGCACCTTTGAGCTAAAACAAATCCTTATAATCAAACAATTAAGGCTAAGACAAATCAGCCCTTCAGTTCTAATGCTTAATCTAAATTTGCGATTCTGCAGTTAAGTCAAACAACCAAAGTATCCCCTTTTATTATTTTGATCAAACTAACACTCATATCCAACCTTTCAAACCAATGCCTCCAAATCAAAGTTCTCCTTCAATTGTTACCAAGTTTATCTCCCAACTAGACCAGCCACTTTTGTTTATAACACTCAACCCAACTTTGGCAATTTGAGACCCTACCAAGGAAAGTGAATTCTGGCAAAATTTATTGTCGCACCAATCAAAGCTTTGAAACGCTCTGTCAGGCCTCGCCCTAGGTTAGGTGAAGCCCTGACTACGGTTCCTGACGTGTTTAACTGTTTTCTTCAGTTTCTAACTTACCACTATTATTAATCAAATTGTCAATCTGTGCTTATTCAATCCTAAGGCCTGAAAACACTACTATACTAGTGTCAATTGTTGCATACTTAGTCCTAAGATTGACAACTCTATTCTATTGTTTATTGACATTTTCTCAGGTCTAATGACTAAGAGATTTATTAATTTAGGTGTTGATAAATGCTTACTCAGCCCTAAGGTCTGTCAACACTATTATTTTTTTATCTATTGCTACTTCCTTGAGCTTAAATCCCAAAAGCGTCGTTATTTCTTGTCCATTGACGTTTACTTAGCCATTAGGCCCAAAAGCATCAATGATATCATTATTTAAGAACTTGACAAGTAACCATAATAACGCTAAGTTACAACCCAGTGAATTCTGGATTAATAGCCCTGATTAGTGCTCCACTGGCCAATGAGATAGGGAATAAAGTCAGTATTAACTAAAATTACCTTGATATAAAGCTAGAAGATTATATTCAACTAACTCATTTATTTTTCATCCATATACAGCCTTATGCCACATTATACTTCACTACTATTGGTTTTTCTAAATGTAGATAATGGTACCCATTTGACTGTATTACCATTATCGCTCTAAGTCCAGCCTTCCATGATAATTTGATTTAATCTAACCCTGAACCTGGAATGTGCCATCAACTTCCACATTCTTTAATCTTCTTCCACCTTCACACATGGTACAGCAAGTGGTGCTCTTATCCTTCATCATCTTATATCCCCTTACTATATTTATTCTTGATATTTTCTGTTACTAATTAAGTAACATTTATTTTTAGAGAATATAACTTCCCCTTACTATCATTTGTATATATTGTGAAGTTCTTAAGACTTCATCACCTGTTTAGTAAGTTAAGCATTGTTATAAGAATATTTTTGCCAACCTTTACCCTGTCTTTGCAAGCTTCAAGAAACTGCCTTTAGAAATGGTTAGCGCCACTAATGAAAAGCCTGGTGGCCTTACAAAAGTATTTATTAAATTGGTGGCAAGCTACTGGTGAAACCCAATATATAACACTGGGTGGTATACATGCCGTCTGGGTTGTAATGCACATCTTTAGATGGGGTGTCAGTTTTCTGCCTCTTTGGTTAGGGTCAAATGCCATATCTACACAAGCAATCATGTTACTTAACCACAACTATGACATGTTAAACAGAGAATCATTAATGAGCTACTTTGGCACAAGAGTTGACATGATGAGTAAATGTTTAAGATCCTCAGACAACGAATCCTAGTCTATTTTACCTCAATTGGCATACCAAATGATCCAGCACTCTTTGGCCACGTTTACCTAATATATCAGGACAGGGAAGTTCCTATTTACTACTAGCGACTGAAAAAGAGGAAAGGTTCCTTCCTAACCATATACTTGAGTATAAGGGCTACCTCTATGATCTGAAAAATGCCATAACTATACCCTCTGACCACAAAGTCATAGTGGGTACTGAGTTTGAGAATAATATACTAGAGAAACTATATATTAAGGTCTTTTATCACCAATCCCTCCTCTAAACCCACGTGGTTGTGGGCATGATATTACCAGTCCACAGAGAGAGAAAAGTGTTTCTGGTGAACTTGCAGAAGGGGCCGCTGACAGTCCAGAAGCACCTGGTGGTAGCATACCTACACTTAACCCCTATCAATGAGGTCCAAACTTTACACAAAGTCATATCTCTACAAGTGTTTGGAGCCTGATATGAAATTTTGTGCATTGTATTAGCCGTGGTCCCAAGAGAAACTATAATGAAATTTTGAAGGTGCAAAAGTATTGTGCGCTGGTACTATTCAAAAATAGCAAGATATATTTTCCACTGGAGAACACAACTTGTGATGTGCTTGCAGCGCTGTCCACTGTTTAGAAACAGGGAATCACGCCCAACCACTCCTATCCATTCTGATGTTCCCAAGCTGTGGAGGAAGTAGTTTTTAAAGAGATAAGAAAGCTTCTGAAGCAAGGGATGTTGTGCTTTCCAAATACTCTTTGGCTTCCTCCATATTATCTGTCAAGAAGAAGTATTGACCAACTGAGTGGTTATAAACTACTGAAACGCAATAACTTCATCAATTTAAAAATACTCATACCCACTGCAAATGATTGACAACTCATTAGACCTCTTGCGCAGTGTCCATTGTTTTCTGCCATGGACCTGATCTCGGGTTACTGAAAAACTGAGTTACTAGAAGTCAAATAAAGAGAAGTGCACGATATTCAATTCTAGGGGATTATTCCAGCCCACTTAAATGCCACAAGGAGGTGTGCAACGCCGAGTTACGTTTCAGAGGTCCGTGGACACCATCTTAGGAGACCCCAATTTGTTGTGTGCTCTCATTAACCTTGATGACAATAAATTCTCTTTCAGACCTTTTAGAGCAATTATAACAGCTAGAGAAGGTCTTCCGCTGACTTGATGTGACAGAGGTAAATATTAGCCCCACAGTTGCCAGTCTATAAGGAAAAGCTAGAGTGCCTTGGGTTTGTAGTAACCATTAAATGACATAGGCTTCTTCCAGCCAAGATAGAATCCATCAGTAAGATGTCCCATCCAAGTAGCAAACACAATACTCAAGTACTTTTAGGCATGGTCAGTTACTACTAACGCTTTATTACTAACTTTAGCTGTATCAGGGCCCAGCTCTTTGAACGTTTAGAAATGGACGCTTGTTTTGCATGAACAGAACGATGCCAGAGTGCCTACACCACTCTTTGGATGGCATTATCTAATGTCCAGTGCTGCAATATCTGAACTTTAGCAAGTAGTTCATATACAGACTGACGATTCCCTCTCCACCTTAGGAGCAGTATTATCACAACTAGATGATTATGGCGTGGAGCACCCCATTGCTTATTGCAGCAGAAGTCAAAACTCACACAAATGAAACTATGCAGTGACCAAACAGGGGTACTTAGCTGGAATTTCGCTTACAAACATATTTAAGTATCACAACATATAGAAATTCAAGGCTGGGACCAACCACGCCTCCTTGCGCTGTCTGAAGAATCTTTGGGAGCTAGAGGGACGCCTCGTATGGTGGGCTCTCAAGGTCTGTCATACAACCTTAAAGTAGTTCACTTTCACGTTATGAGGCACCAGAATTCTGACTGTTTATCGTGACAACTTACTGTTGCAATACTGCTAGACATTGCCAGCTTAATGTACTAAATGATCATCATTGGCAAGTACGCTGAAAACCCACCTCAAGTTATATGGGCACTAAATGTGATGATGTCTGATACCTTCTTAAAAAATGGTGAGCTACACAAGAAGGTCAACAGTGTAATGTTGATATTCTCAAAGCCCATCTTCTTGACTGGATATTATCATGAATGCGCACAGGGTGGTAGGACATTTAGGGCAATGTAAAGCGCTAGAAAACCTGAAATTATGTTATTACTGGGAGAGAATGCAATTTGACGTTCTCAAAAGATTTCCTGCTGCCACCAATGACAATTGTAGTATCCCTCTTACAACAAGGCCTCCTAACATCTGGTGAAGTTCCCAGTTCATGTGGTAAACAGTGTCCATCGACATCATAGACCCTTTCTGATGAGCACAAATTGCTTCAATTACATCATGATAGCAATAGATCATCTGACGAAATGGGTAGAGGCACAAGTGATTGGAGACCTAGGGGCAGTAACCCCCGCAAAATTCGTAATAAAGTGCATCATTCAATGGTACAACTTCCCCAGTTTATACTCATGCACAACATGACCAACTTCACCTCACATGTCCTCCCCAAGATAAAATGTGTTAATGGAAATTTACATGGTAATTATGACCCCATAACACCCCAAGTCCAACAGAATCATCAATCATGTTAAGGGAAACTTAATGAACGTATTTTAAAAAATTTGCAATGATAGACCTTTAGATTGAAGCTCCCTCCATGCCACTGAAGTTTTGTGTATAACATCAGCTATCACTCAATGACTTGTAAGAGTCCATTACAGCTACTCTATGGGAACCACCCAGCCCTGCCTCAGATACTCTACTCCCATGTAGAGGGTACTGACGGAATAGATCCACAATGCTATCTGGTAACTTTGATGTCCACGCTAATTAAAGTAATACAAAGTATACTTAACTAGCTTGGTCAAGAAGATCAATGACCACAATTTCAATCAACAATGGTGTTTCTTACTTCCACACTTTGAAATAACAGAGCATGTCTTTTTCCATGACCAGCATTAATTTGAACAAAGAACCAAATAACTTTCACGTTATATTGTAACTTTCAAAAATAATAGAGAAAAGACCGCCAATGTTTATATGATAAAGGAGCCAACTAGCAGCCAGAATGTCAACTGAGTTCATGCATAATTTCTCTGACCATATAAATAAAAATTAAAAATGATTAAAAATAAAAAATAGATAAAACAAAATAAGAATATATAGTAATCTAAAAAAAGAAGCTATAACAATACTTATATGATACTAAATGCATTTTAATAAATTAAAGCAAATAACAGATCTTCACGCTTGTATACACACCTCAACCATCTTTGATGCTGACATTCTTCACTAACCGCCTCCTGTGATAATCCTTATAGAATGTCCACTATGGGAGCACTGTCTACAGTGGGGAGCTGGGGAAGTCAAGCAACAGAAAATAAGACATTAGATGGGGCTGAATACATCAACGTGGGACAAGCCATTTTGTTTGAAGATTACCAAGGATAGAAAAGGCGGCGTCACCAGCATATGATTGCTTAGCCAAGGGGTATATGTCAGAAAATTGATACGGCTGAGCAATAGATATATTATTTTCTATATTGGTCAGTTGCCAAATCAGTGACCAAAATATTTTAATATAGTTGACTAGTATTGAGGCACAGTAGTTGATTGCCATTACAAAATATGGCATAAAGTATAGCTGAACATATAAGGTTCTGCCACAAATTTTACTAAAAATTGGATACTAGGAAACTCTAATAGGTTGAGAAATTCAATCACAGATGCACGAATATTGAGAACCACTCTGTTGAAACCTAATTGGAGATAGTGGAACAGCTCCAGTAATTAGCATAGAGTGCTATAACAATAAAGCAAGGAAAGGGAATTTTTGGTAAGGATAAATAGCAATGCAACTCTTCTGGTGAAAAAAAGTAGAAAAGAAATCTATGGAATGGGTGGTAGTGCATCTCTACCAAAACTTAAAGATATTTATATAGACTTTTTTATTTTTTTATATTATAATAATACCTTGAGGGATTACAATCGTCATATTACCTTCCCGTTGCATCAGTGGTACTTAGAAACTGTGAACCTTATGCCAAATTATACATATTTATACTCACTATCCACTTGAAATGCAATAATCATAATAAGGTTACCAATTCTATCTTTAATCTTTTGATCAATTAAAATATATAAGGGGGATAATCTTAGAAAAGATACCGCACCAAATTTGTCTATATATATGAACCTAAGTATATCCCAGTGTAATTGGAAAATTTTTACCACTAGAGTAACTTCTCATTAACTAATTTTAAAATGAATATGCTAAAGGGGAAGATACCCCAATGGAAGAATCTGGACCCTCTACCACTGTCTCCCTGAGTTTGATCCTGGTAGATTAACTTTGGGTAGGGGACAATTATGACTGTGTTGGCATTGCACAACATTGCCCTGACTGAGATGGCAAATAGCAAAGCGTTCCATGGAGTTTCTGGCCTATCATATGCCATGCATGGAGGTTTTTTATTTTATCCTCCTTTCTCATTGATTTAAATCAACTTCATTAGTGCGGCATTGTCCCCAGGTTGGCCCACCTTGAATAAAATATAAAATGAATACTCTGATATTGCCTCTAAATCGTAAGCTATCATTTTAAATTACCTGAAATTATGAGGAACAAGCAATAGTGACTATAGATAAGTATACTTAGACAAGAACATGGAAAAATCTATCTTAATTTAATCAATAATATTCTATGGGGATATCCCTTTTAGTTTTTGAACAATCATTAAATAGTTCCAAGTATCATTAATTTATTAAAGCTTATATTTTTCTACCCTAGGTTAGTCTGCTTGTATGCATTGTAACTTACTAATCTTTTATACCTACTTATTATTGGGTTTCTACACCTTATTGTAAGTATAAAGCTATATTGATATATTCTAAGTTTGTAATTGTAACAGATCAGGTATAATCTGACTTTCACATCAACCTGATCCATGATTTTCCAAAAAATGTTAAAGAACCTGGATTGGGGGGTAAAGATAATAATGTATTTACCAAAAATTTGTTTTTGCAGTTAGTTTTGGAAAATTTAAGTGAAAAATGAGTTGAGCCATGGAAAGTAGAGCTCAGGGAAAACATGGTTGTGAGATTCAATCATTTACTATGTGATTTTTTCACAACCAGATCTTCTCTAGTTTTTCTGAGTTGGGTTTTGGATCACATAATGCGATAATTTGGGTATATTTTGGAATTTTATTCAATTGTAATCTAAATTAATTATTAATAAATGATATATATGACAAAAGTAGAGCATCAAAGCAAAAAATTTGTCTTCACTTGCTTACATAAAGTTTGACTGCTAATCTACCAATTAAAATAATATTTGTTTTAATTCTAAAATGTTTATTTCAGGTCATAAGCTCTGATAGTGAGCTTGATCAAGCAATGGCCTCTATCTTAGAGCTGCTCTAGGTTCAAAGGATGTTATTATCTACAATTATCATAAGGACAGTAGTCTGAAGATATAATGAACTCCAAACATGGCGCATGGATATAGGGACTGATATCAGCCAGCCTGTCTGTCCTATGGTCTCTTACATGGTTAGTGTTTCCTAATGCATTTGTGCCACACTGGAGTGAAGTTTTGTGCATTACATTATATAAAGAACGTATTTATCGGTTTTAAGGGGTTCCTACTAAAGAGGTCATGGTTTCATGAGGGGTGGAATGGTATTGACACACATTAACCATGGTAGGAATAGGGTTTTCCCTATCATTTTTGGCGTTTGAATTAGGGCAGATATGAGATGTCAGTCATGGTGAGTGGTTAAAAGACTCCAGCTGTATTTAAGTTAAGAAATGGGCATGCAGCCTTTTCTATGAAAGCTTTGAAAATATTCATTCAAAAGTTTGCGCAGTTTTTTTCAGGGGCAGTTAGTAAAAGTGATGAGTAGCACCTTTCTCCCTTCAAATCACTCAAGTGGTGGATGTATTACCAAAAAAATTAGGCGGCTTTATCTAATATTTAATTGAGGAGAAAGACTAACTTCCGAGTTTGATGGATGAATGTTTACTTGGTGGATTGCATGACTTGTCCACATGAGGTTCAAGATGAGGCCTGGTCAGAGTCGTTGACAGTCAGCCAAGGATGTAGTTCAATGGAGGAGTTGCGAATGTTCTTTTCCCTTATCAAAGGCAGTTTGTGTTTAGATTTGCAGTTGTCATGAATGTCTGGAAAAGTTTTCATCCAGATAACCTTACAGTGATGGCAGTGGCAAAGGATTAGTCTTTAACAGATGAGATTACATTGGCCAAACAGGTGAAGAAACATATATTGCTAGTGCTGGACCAGCGTGAAGGTTCAAATACTCCTGAAATTTTCAGTCCCCTGCTGGTCTCCATCAAAGACAAGGTAACTGGCACTCTACACTTTATAGCTTTGGTTTTAACAAGTAAGGGTCGCAGAAAGGGACTTTAAGGAATCTAGAAAAAGTTTTGATCCAGAAGGTTAAAAAATTAATGTTCAAAATAATAAGGGTCGAAAAAATTAACATACATCCAAATCCCCACAATCAAATCAAATGCTTAAAAAGAACTATATTTTGTTTCACCCTTGTCTGTTTATTCTAATTTGTAGAAATCCAGCTGTTTCTTGCTCGCTGGTGCTGATGGTTACTGGATCTACAAAAGTGTTTTTAGATGATAAAGTTAGAAAAATACTAATAACCAAAAAAATTGATTTTTGGATTTATTATTGTCAATAAAGGAAAAAATAAACCTCTCAATATCTGACTAGTCAGTATTTAAACTGTATTGAGGGTTGAGGGGATTTAATGATAAGTTTGGTATGGCTTGTTACCATCTGAATACGGAAAGATGTACATCTGACCTATTAATGCTTGAAAAACTCACTTTATTTTATTTGAAAGACCAATGGGGAATCATTATTAGGCAAGACGTACCCATGGGGTAACGATTTAGTATTTTTAGCTAATTTTCATCAGCAAAAAATTATTGCATCTTGAGGGACCCCTGACCAGCCTATAAATGGGGTGGTCCCCGCTTAGAGGTTGGCTTTGGACTTGATGTGGCAGGTGAGGAACCTCTGATGGAATCCCCTGGTTTTCTCACATGTCTGGGGCAATCCAACTGCCCGATTTAGTAGTAATTGTTCATTTTAATATTTGTAAAGATTTACCTCAAATTTCTTTGTTCCACTAAGAATTGGCCAGGTCTTTTGGCCGATATTGTCATTGTTTTCGTTCAAAACCATAAGATTAGGAGATCAGACATGTAATTATCTGATCTAATTTGGGGAGTTGGAACTATTCTTACCTATAACATTCTTTTTCTAAAGTTGAGATGACAATTGTTCTGACATCACACCCCTCAAGAATGTTGTATGGAGAATAGGGCCATAGGAAATGGCCATTATCTCGATTAATGGTAATCTCAGTAGCCAAGGATTTGATAGAGTACTCATTTCCTCTATTGTAAGTGATTGTGAACAGACCCTTTTTAAATTAAGCTAAGCCTGCCACTTCTAGGAGTGATGTGATTATGGTAGTATAAGACCATATCATACACTTGAAATGAAGGCAGGGGAGAACAAAACTCATTGGCAGCTTTTCCTTCTTTAGAGACAGTTTTAGCTAGGTTCGTCATAGCCTCAGATTGAAGCTGAATGAAACAGTGAGCTAATCTTCTCATGCTTTTTTTGGTTCCTCACCACTAGAGAAGACGTCTTTTGCTAGCATGTCTGGTACTCCTGGATCCTGACCATATAATACAAAGAAGGGAGACATTTTAACGATTTGATGGTAGCTAATGTGGTAGGTCATGAGGGCACAAGATAATATGTAATACCAGTGTAGGGGATCAAAGCTGGCCATATTTTTTAATATAGAACCAGGGTTCCATTTGCTCTTTCCACAGTGCCATTTGTGGAGGGATTGGAGGCTGAGAGAAGTTGCTGCGTCCCAAAGAAGTAGGCAATAGCTTTACCACCTGTGAGGTAAAAATTTCACATTGTCAAACAGTAGGGCCTGGGGACAACCATGAAGGGTGAAAATTTGTTGATGGAGGAAGGTGGCAGTAGCTTTTGCGGTCTGGAAAGGAAGGGCAACCACTTCAACCCAATTGATGAAGTGATCAATTTCTTCCAGGATATAGAGATTCCCACTGGTAGTCTGAGGTAGCGGACCTACCACGTCCAAGCTTATAGTATGAAACGTCTGTTGAGTTATGGTGGGTTGGTATTGGTACTTGGGTTTGTAGCTGTATTGCTTCTTACAGATTAGGAAGGCATCCAGCACTTTGATGATAGACTCGATAATTCCTTCCCAACAATACTAGTTCTTCAACCACTCATAACTTTTACGCGCTCCACTGTGCCCTAGCATAGAATGGATCTCCCTGATCACGGTAACTCGCTCTGAAGGTCAGAGATACGGCAACCATATTCACCCCTATTTTCTTATACAAATTCCCACTTTCTACCTTGGTATTGTGAGAGTGTCAGGCCAACATTTCCTGGATGGGTTCATCCTCGTCTTCCCATGCGTCAGGGTAAAAAGGAGGTCATTCAGCCTCTTGGCTTCACTTTTATCCAGATGAAGGATAGGCAGCCAAGTTGAGCCATCAACATTCATATGATGGGTTCCAGCTTAGTGCTTAATCTTCATATTGTAGTGTTAAGCTTTGAGGCCCATCAAGCCAACCTTCCAGTAGAATCATTTATAATTTCTAACCACTTCAGGGAGGCGTAGTCAGTAGACACGGTGAAAGAAGTTCCATATAGAAAAGTGCGGTAATATTTTACAGCCATCAGGACCGCAAGGCACTCTTTTTTAGTGACACTGTAATTTTTTCAGCCTTTGACAACATCTTGATGAAATAGGAGATGGGATAATTAGCACCATTATCGTCCAATTGAGCCATAATTTCTCTAACAGCGTAGTCAGTGGCATCAGTAAACAGAAGAAAAGATTTATTGAATCAAGATGGCGCAGGATAGAGCGCTCTTGTAACAACTTGTTTAGCATTTCGAAAGCAGCCTTTAGTTCATCTCCCCATTGGCAGGGACGTTCTTAGCCAATAGTCGGACAAGAGAGCTCACTTAGTTGAGAGAACTTGAGGATTGATTGGTGGTAATACCCCATCATATCCAAGAATACCTGGCTTTTGTGCATGGTTTTGGGGGCAGGCATATTGGATATCAAATCAACCTTGTCTTGAAGGGGTTGAATACCATTCTTGGAGATGGCATGTACAAGGAGATCTAACTTTTCTGGAAAAAAGCGCACTTGGAGGGCTTTAATTTAAGGTTGGACTGAAGTAAGCGTTGGAATACCACTTTTAAGTGATTAAGATGATTATTTAATGTTTTATAAAACACAGTAATGTCATCAAGATAGACGATGATGCAACTTAACTTGAGGTCCTGCAAGGTGTGATCTATGGCTCGCTGGAAAGTTGTTTGAGAGTTGCACAACCCTTGAGAGAATTGGGTGGGCTGTAATAATCCCTCACTTCAAATTAGAGCGCATTTCTCCTGAACTTGAGGAGAGAGGTACATCTGCCAATAGCCACTGGCTAAGTCCTTGGCTGAGAAGAACTTAGATCCTGAGTGCTGTGCTCAAGCATTGTCAATGCGAGGGATGAGATATCTATCTTTGTTTGTGAGGTTGTTTAGTTGGTGGTAGTCCAACACAACAGGATGACCGCCATTTTTTATTTATAAGGAGGAGAGGTGACGACCAAGGACTTTGCGAAGGTACCAATAGGCCAGCGTCTTTTAGCTGTTTGAGTTCCGTCCTCATCTGTTGTTCCTCAACTTAGGATTTATGATAAGGTTTGGATTATATGGGACTAGCATCCCCAATGTCAATGGTATGTCTCCAACCCTTAATATGACCATAGTCAGTCTCAGATTTGGAAAACAGGTCTCTGTAGGATTCCAATAAACTAAAAGATTATTTAAGCTCTTCAGTGGTTAGATTAGCGGAGATATGAACGTCATGCAAAGTACATAATGGTTTTTCAGCAGGCTGGCCCATGTCTGACATAGGCCCAATGCAGTGAACCTGGTTAATCTCTTTAATTGGGATCATAAGACCTTTCCCAATCTCCTGACGTTTTTTACGAGCATATCTTTATTGTTAAGATTTCCCAGTAGTGTACTTATAGGGCGTTGATAGGATGAATCTAGAATGCCTAGTAATACTCGAGGTTCTAAAGGACTGGTTTTTGTTTCTAGTTATGTGAAGCAGGCAGTTGTGGGGGATTTTCAGGGTATCCTTGGTGACAATTGCCCTTTGCTCACCCGCTTTAACCAAAACTTCTTCAGCTGCTTAAATGGAATTCTCTCAAGAGCGTCCACTGATTCAAGCATCTTAGTATTCTTCCTCTCCATCATATAGCGTAAGGATTAGGCGGAGAAAGGATATTCAACAGTGCAAGCGTATTCCTTTTTATTAATCTCATTGTTGCCCAGAATCAGGGGAACCTAGTATTTAAGCAGGGTTAGATAGCCCTGCTTCAGATTGATGATCCCGTCATACTCAAGTATAAACTGGGTACCAATGAGCATGTCATATGTATTGTTGGTTAAGGCTACTGCAGGGGCTGAGAGGAGTTTTCCAATTCGGATAGGTAAAGATGAATAAGCCCCAATAGCACAATTGTTGGCCGGACCAGCAGTACCAAACTCCTGATTATAGTCGAGGTCAGGGGCCTGCATATTTTTTCATAAGCTTGGATGATACAAAGTTCACAGGAGATCTGGTGTCAATGATAGTTACAACTTGTACTCCATTGACAACTACCTCCATTTTTGTTAAGGTTCCACCCAAGTTGGGGGGAAGAGTGAGGACCTCCTTCAGCTGGAGAGTAGAAGCAAGACGTTTGAAGTTTTAGGAAATTTATCCTGGATAGACTGCAGTGTAAACACACTCTTAGTGGATCAGATCATTGTGGCAGTGAGCTGGTCAGCGTCACTGGAGGTATCAATAACCTTCAGACCTCTCAGCACCTGATACAGCTAAGTTCTGCGTGGTATTATAGTTGTATCAACTCTTTCTATGTTCATTAGGTCGGGTACCTCCACTTCACCTGGAGCTCCTAAAAATAATGACCCACATCTTCACCACCCCCTTCAGATTCATCATTGGAGGAGTTTTCAAAGCACATCAGAGTGTCCTGAGGCTGCTCCTCAACCCAATTCATTTTTCTGAGGAGTCGCGGTATTTGTCACCATGTTATTTTCAACCTTTACTGTAGTGGGTTTTGACTGCCCCATGGCTACGGTTTTAAAATTAAAGTTGTCTTGGAAAGATAGCGTTGTAGAAGTGGATGCTCTAACGAGCCCATCTTACATGGTTATCAGTGGCTGTGGGCCTTGGGGAAACAGAAAATTTAGCTTTTGTGACCTGGTCCTTTAGCTCATTATTGATGGAGGCGACTGTTATCCAAGAGGGGGTTTACACTTAGGAGCTGGCATTGCGGCCACATGTAGTGGCTCATTGTCTGATAATAGATGATCTTGGTGACTAGTTGGGGTTAGGAAGCGCGGCCCCATTGAAGCGGATGTACCCTGAATTACTGGCTTGTGAACCTGAATCTTGATGGGCGGAGGAAAATTAGGTTTTAGTTGCACTGCAGGTTTTGGGCTCAGAGTAGAAACTGGCGTAGGGGGACCCATAGGGATCTTCATAGCCTCCTTTGATGGGGTTTCAGTTGAACAATTTTTAATAGTCAACACCTGGGGAGGTGACCCAACTGCTGAAATAGCTTCAGCGTTATGCATATCTGCAACCTCAAGCAGAGCCAACTTAATATCTTGGATAGTCCGGAGGTTGATCTTTACAGAGATAGAATCCAAGCTATAAAAAGGTGAGACGGCAACCCACTCAAAATGGCAGCAATGGCATCGTTCAAGATGAAGAATTTTGGCAAGCTGTAGGAGTTGAGCGCCCCTTTAGAACCGCTCCACTAAGAGGTGATCAATTTACCCTCTTGCAGACCAAAACACATAAAGGCCTGTTTTTGTCGTTGTAACTTTTGCTGGGAGCCAAATTCATCAATAAGCGCTTGTTTAACCTCTGACTAGGTGCTAAGGCTAATCATGGTGGGAACCATTATTTCTTGAGCTAGGTGACTCAAGCAAGAAAGGATGTACCAGGTTTTTTGTTGGTCAGTTGCCCCTTCCATAGTAGCTTCAAACAAAAGAGGAAGGAGGCAATACTGCCTTCACCCAGGGTGAACTTATCTCAGAAAGGGGTTTTGGAATAGAGTGCTGCTCAAGACTTTTGAGGCGAGATAAAGCACTGGCTAGCTGGTGTTCCAGAGTGGTTACCCTAGGGTTACTTTCAGCGATGAAGTTGTGTGGTTTTGTGCCTATCAACCTCCATTTTTATACAATTTTTGGTGGTGTACAGGTTGCCCCTGTGTAAGCACTACTTTGTGGTATTCCAGGTGTTTCTTGCTTGCTGGTACTGATAGTGGCTGGATCTATAAAAAATTTTAGATAATAAAATTAGAAAAACAAGAAAACCAAAAAGTTGTTTTAATTAAGGATTTATTAGTGTCAGTATGTGATAAAAAATTACCCTCTCAATATCCGACTTGTCAATATTTAAACTGTATCAGGGTCAAAGGTCATTTAATAATAAGTTCAGTACAGCTTGTTACCATACAAATAAGAAATATGTAAATCCAACCTATCAAAGCTCGGAAAATTCATTACATTTCAACTGAACAACCAATGAGGATTCATTGTTAGGTAAGATGTACAATTGGGGTAGCAACTTAATATATTTTAGCCAGTCCCTTAGTGAAAACTTATTTTATCTTGGGGGACCCCCGTCCAGCCTATAAAAGGAGGTGGTCCCCACTTAAGGGTTGGCTTTGCACTTGATGTGGCCCGGAGAGGAACCACTGATAAATCCCCTGGTTTTCGCATGGCTGTGGCAACTTGGAAGCATAGTTAATAGTAGTACTGCCCGTTTAATATTCATAAAGGTTTTACCCCAATTTGCAGGGTTCCACAGATAATTGGTCTGGGTCTTTTGGCCAAAATTGTCATTATTTACATTCAAAGCCATAAAATTATGAGATCAGACATATAATTGCCTGATTGTATTTTAGCATTCAGAACTATTCTTACCTACAACATTCTTTTGCTAAAGTCAAGATGGCAATTGTCTGACACAATGAAGATTTTTGTGTGTTTACAGAAGGAGGAGATTATGGCCCTTGATAGATTCAGATGAAGAGGAAAACGTTTTGAGTTTTCATTAGTGAAGCAGTTGAAATTTCATACTTAAAGAGTGCCAGATGCGATGGTAGCCAATGTGTCATGAAGAGTTCTGACATGATGAGTAGGAGTTCAAATTTAACACCACAAGGTTTATTCTATCTTGAAAAAGTATTTTTGCTAGGATATCTCTGGTTTATCTAAAGGTGGTATTGGGGATGCGATGGTGGCATCAGTGGAGCCAGTGTTTGACATAATGGAAGGAAAGTCACTTTAAACTGAAGGAATAGGTTTTCAATGAGATGAAGGCGGGTGGTGGAAGATTCTCCGCCTGAGGGATTAAGGATGATTGGATCAATCTGGGATAAGCTGGCAGCTGAGTAACGAGAATTGAAGCTATGTTTGGTCCTAAGGAGGACTCTCCATTATCACTTAGGACTGTAGTGTGATATCTCTTTATGAATTACTTGCACAGGTTATCATTGTCCAGGTTAATTCTCGCTACCATATATAACAACTCTGTGTTAGAGTACTCAATTCTTTAGACAGAAAAGCTACGTTTAAGATCTACAGGAATTATACTATATAGATTAGTGGGAAGCATTTTAATAATATAAAGTATAGTACTATTAAAAGTACCAGGGAAGAATCAGGAATGTGATGAGGTATATGCACATAGCATTTGTGAGGTTGTAGTAGATTAAAATTGTAGAAAATGATGGCACAGTCTAAGTTTAGAGTTGGAGTAGCTCCGAATTATCAGTGAGGACTGGAATGAGATCAAAATGTTAGAACAATCAAGTGGTTCCCTTTATTTACAATAGAATGCCAAAAGAGAGTAAGATATGATGGGTAGTATAAAGTGGTTGATGAGGCGATTAAAGGAGTCAAACACTGAAGATAATGTTTGGCTTAATATTAAGACATTATTGAGTTGGCTTATGCATCCTTCCCTATCTTATAGGCCAGTGGATTACTAATGGACAAATTATTCCAGAATTCCTTAGGGCAAACTCAGTGTTAATATGGTAAATCATTTAGTGCTTTTAAGTATAAGATTCTTAGTGATTTTGGGAATTAAGCTTAATAAAACATTACTTGATAAACTATTATAGTTCATTTTGGACCTTGATCCTGATTAGGCCATCAAATAATAGATAAACTGATGTCAATTGTTATAACACTAAATTAATTTAGATTATAGAAAAAATTAAATTGTTAACCCAGAGCCAGGGATTTACTAGAGCAATTCTCAACAGATCCCCCTTTAAGCCTCAAGTATGGTGACAACAACTTTGACAGAGTGGGATGGTCTTAACATAGACCCAAAACATTAAAAGTAAGTAAGATATAATAAACCAAGGTAATTTGTATGAGCATTTTTTAGGAAAGCATAATGTTTGTCTCAGTTGTACTTGATATAGTTAGTTGGTTGTATAATTGATGGTGGTGGTTGCTTCATCCACAATGAAAATCTGAGATTGGAAGAGCAGGATGCATGTGAGATGTTAGCACTTGAGTGAGCGGTGTGGCGGCAACAGATGTGTGGAGGTTGTTCTTCCCATTAGATAAACCACATAATGAAGATGTCAATCATGAGGTGAAACTGTTTATGAATAACATTAACATTGACAACGGTTTAGGTGATCTCAACGTTGTACTCATTTTAGATGAGGTCAGTGTGGATAAAGCAGCTGAGAATGGGAACAGCTCCTACACAATGGGGCCTTCGCGAAAATCAGAGGTACACAATTAGCAGACAAGGAGATTGAAGTGGTTCAAGGTTATGGCAGTATTTGTAATGTGTTTGAATTCCCTTGAACTCACTGGAAACCGCTTTTGGTGCACAATCAGGTCAGTGAAGTTCATAGCCAAAGCATTGACCAGCAATTCTGCATCAGGGGAGAATACATATAATGAACGGGAAGCAGGCATAACAGAATGGGTGGAGCTCTAATTGATAAGATGATGTGGTGAAAAAATGAAACCTTATTGATAATACTTAAATTTTATCTGATGGTTTTATTATTTGCGCCAGCAAAAACCCTAAAATGGTAAGAAAATAAAATTATATAAATAAATAAACTTTGTAAAAAGGTGAAAATTGGTACAATAGCTCTGATTTTGGTGTTAAAGCAGTGAGGAGCTTTAACGTGATGAGACAGCAAAGGCGTGGAAGCATTTGGGTTATTTGTTCTGATTAGATTTTAAACAACCAGGAGCTTTGCATAAGGAAAGGAGAGAGCGCCAAAACACTTTATTAACTGTTCCAATTTTATTTCAGAATAATGAGGAGTATAGGCACAGAGGAACAGTAAGGGCGCCAAGGAATTTGGGTTAGCTGTTTTGTATGCAAAACAGCGGAAAGTATTAGCGCAGAGAAATGATAAGGATGCTGAGGCAATTGGGTTGGTCATATTTTCATCAGGAAGCTAGGAGCTTTGTCATGGGGAACAGAGAGGGTACTGAGAATTTCATGTTGGTTTGTTAGGGTATATTATCAACTATTTAAAACTGCTATTTTTAATAGTTAGAGTTCTAGATTTGTTTTGGCTGCACCTTGAAATCGTTGACAGATGCTTTGTTTGCTCTAATAGTATCTTAATATTGGTCATGGCTTTTTACTCAAAATCATATTATATATCAAGTACACTACCCCTGTAGTGAGCACCACTTGTGTAGCGTGAGGTCCTTTTACGCGTGCATGCACAGGTTATTATTAAATTTTAAATTTATTGTGGGGAAGGCCGACCATGGGACGGACACTTCTGAATATGACTCAGACGAGACAAAACTTAGTACCAGGGGAGGCACCCCAGAGAAACGATGCTATCTCTTGTTGCCAGCGGGAACGCCACTTATGGGAAGGGGAGGGAACGTGTGTAGGGGACGTAGCCACTATTGAGCACGTGTGGAGGAAGGGGTCTGATTTGATGAACCAGACTGGGAACCAGGAGGAGACCAGCTGTTGGCGACGCGGTAGGAGATATCCAAACATCCACGCTTGAAAGTGATCCACCAAATGAGACCGGAATCTGTGGACAGCTTCAGGGAGGGTGGGGATGGATCCAGAGATGGCATCCAAGACAATCGTGTGGATAGTCCACATGGCGATTGCAACTACCAGAGCATGGAGGGAGGGTGGGAGGGGGAGGCCATTGATGAAGCAAACATATCTCTTGACAGACTGAAGGGATGCGTTTGATCCTGGCCTAGCAGACGTTGGACTTCGCGCCATATCACTTTAGAGGTGGGGCACTTCTCCAGGCGGTGAAACAGCGTTCCATACTGGCCACACACGACACAGGATGAGTGTAAAGAATTAGAGCGCTCAGATGTACGATACACCCGCCTCAGGCAGCGCCACAAATGGGAGCGGACTTGAGGCTGCAACAGAGGATGGTGTGTATATTTCCAGATAGTCTTTTGGGTCTCAGTGGAATAAGGGATGTCCATCATGTCCAGGTAGTCCACCCTGGATAGGACTTGGGGTCGAATGGGGATCACGCCATCATGGATGGGTAGCCCCTGTACCTCTTGTGTGAACTGAGGAGAGGGGCGGCCTCTTCGGGTTGTATGTCCACTAATATGAATTCTCCACTCTGCGCTTTGCATGGAGAGTAGGATTCGTTTGTAGTGGGTTTTGGTCCCGTGAGGACCTGTGGCTGATGTGTGTGATGCGAGGTATTTCATCAGGGAGTGGGGGTTTGATGGATTGTTGAGGCCCAAGGCTCAGGAGAAGTTGGAGCGGGCCGCGCGGGACCAGTGTTGGGATGGGAGTGTAGGAGCAGTGACGGCCGCAATCCAGGTGCCCAGGATCTTGGCGGCATGGGCTTCGAAGTCAAGTAGGCCCATGCCACCATGATGATGAGGGCCAAACTTGACCTCTAGCCATACTGGTGGAAGGCGGCCTGACCAAAGCCAACCTTGTAGCAAAGTATACAGGGATTTGAAGAAGCTTGGGGAGAAGGGGATGGCGTGGGCTCCAAACCAGACTTTGGATAAGAGCATAGAGTTGGCAAGAACAACCCTGCCAGTGAGGGTAGTAGGGCGGGCTCTGAGAGAGGCGATTCTCTTCGTCACGTTGTCCAGTATATGGCACTCCATTACTGCTGACGCGTATCCACCTGCCTCCAACCACACGCCCAGATGGCGTACCGGTCCTATGGTAGGTCGTGGCACAAAGGGGAGCACCAGTGGAGCGGTGTGTTTTGAGTTAGTAAGGCGTGGACGTGGGCGAGCAGATGGGCCGGGTTGGGAACTACTTGCTGGGGCCCAGCAGTTCTGAAACTGACCAAGGAGGATGATTTCAGTTTTGGAGGCGTTCAGTGCCGCGTTGCTTACCCGGGAATATTCCTGGATGAGGGCTTCAAGCGCGCGTGCATCTTTGTTATTAGACACCCCCACCACGCAATCATCTGCAAATGCCATCATCTTGACTGGGGTTTGGCCTGGCACATGGACCCCAGTGAGTTGGGCATTCACATTTCGCAGTAGTGGGTCAAGGCTGAAGTTGTATAAGAGTGGGCTCAGGGGGTCCCCTTGTCGCAGGCCCCTTTGAGGACGGACTACTTCCGTTAGGAAACCTGGGCCGCGCACTGCCATTGTTGCAGATTCCGTGAGCAGCATCACCCAGTTAATGAAGCAAGGAGGTAGGCGGAATTGTTGGAGGCAGGCCCTAAGGTATTCCCAGTTTACTCTATCATAGGCCTTTTGTTGGTCCAAGAATACAAGTGCCCCAGAGGCTGTGGACTGACACACATTAGCCACAGAGTGCACGTTATCCCAAATTGACCTTCTGGGGATGAAACTGAATTGTTCTGGGGAGATGGTGGCAGATGCTACAGTCCCTAAACGGTTAGCCATGATTTTTGTTAAAATTTTGGTGTCTGTGTTTGTTAGAGAAATGGGGTGCCATATGGCTAAGTCTAGCCTATCCCCTTTCTTGAAGAGTGTGACCATAAAGGCCTCATGTCCTCCTGGTAGGAGGCGCGTTTCCAACAGGCTTTGGTTGAGTGAGGCTAGCAGCAATGGGGATATATATTTAAAATATTTTTTGTAGAACTCATATGGAATGCCATCTGGGCCTGGGCATTTTCAGTTTGGTGCACCGCGAATGGTAGTCCATAATTCGTTCGGAGTAATTAAATTCATTATTTCTGGGTATCAAAAATGGTGCAGATATGAGCTCTGTCGAGAAGTTCCGCCATTTCGGCCAGCTGAATTGGTTCAGCTCGGTATAACTCGTTGTAATATCTTTGCATTTCAATTGCCACTTCGGCTGGTGTGTTCACAATAGAATTATCCGATCTTCACACCTGTGTGCAGGCCACACTCTGGCGTGGTGCAAAATTTTTTTTGAAGAAGTATGCGGTGCACTTGTCACCTTTGGTGATGCGTGTGGCCCTGTATTGGACACAAACCTGATGTTTGTGTTGCCTTTTGAGTGCGTTGAGGTGGGTGGCTGCCTCCGCCCACTTCTGGCCCCATGCAGGGCTGTATCCAGTGGCTGGAATGTTGGACTCCAAGTGGGCAAAATCTGCCAGCGCGCACAAGATAACTGCCGATGTGGCTCATGAGCATCTGGATGAGAGATGGCAAAAGTGGCGGATGGTGTCTTCTTTGAAAGTTGCCCATGTGGAAATGGGGTCCGCGCAAAATGGTGCAACAAATGATTTTGCCAAAGTTGCCTCTTCCACCCACATGGAAAATCCTGGCAACGTGAGCTCTGGGAGGCAGATTTTGCACCAATGTGGGGCCTTTGCAACTGTGACGGGTAAGTGGTATGTTATTGAGACCAGTCGGTGGTCAAAGAATTCCATTTTCGTTGTTTTGAAGTGGGAGATGTGGGGTTGGAATTTCCGCCGGCACTAGAATAAGGTCAATGCGGGTCATGGACCTTAATTGGCCATTGTGGACGTGGGGACGCATCATGTTTTCAAGCAGTGGGCATGTCGCGGCAGTGCATCCATTAACCCAAGGGTGGCTTTTAGAATGCATAGTTCTATGTGACCCTGTGGGGTGTGGGGTGAGGGCGGCCACCAGTCCGTTAGAGAGGTTAGCCAACAGTTCATGCCATAAATTAGGAAAGAATTGGGGGGTAGTGGGAAAGATTTGACCGACGAGAAAAATTCCTGACGCTCTTGTGCACTGTTTGGGGTGTAAATGTTGATGATTGTGTGTGCAACATCAGCCCATGAGAAGGTGACAATGAGCACTCAGCCATTTAGGAATGTTTCTGAAGATGTAAATTTGAAAAAATTGTTTTTCCAAATTAGCACCCCACAGTGCTTCGACCAAAAGGATAGGGATGGTAGGAGCATTGTTTTCCAAGCTTCCTTGGAACCTCATGGACAGTGGGACTCCTGGATGGCCAGGATATCCACGGGTAAATTGTTTTGTAAAAAACTCAGTTTCCTAGCCTGGGACGGGGAGGCCTTGAGTCCGGCGATATTCAGCATCCCTAGAGTGAAGGTTTCCATCGCACCTTAGGTGCGAGGGGTGGGCCCCCAGGCCCACCAGCCTCTTCCAGGTCCCCACGGGCTTTCACAGCAGCATGGGTATTAGCATCAATGCTACCGGGGTTTTTGTTAATTTTTGCAGAAAGAGTCGCGTTGGCTTTGGCCTTTGCTTTTTGTTTTCCTGACGTCGGACAATTTTTGCGGTGCAGATAAGTTCAGTGCACCGTCAAGTGGGGCAAAAATTTTTTGGTTGGGATAGGTCCCAAGTTGGTTTCGACCAGGGCTTGGGTGCAACAATTGGGTGAGATCAAATCTCCCATCAGATCCTCAGATTGAGTGGCCTGCTCAGCATGGGCTTCCCAATCTGATTGGGTGATGGATTCCCAAGTTGCTTCCACCGCAAAGGTCTCCATGTCCTCCTGTCGTTGTGAGTGTGGGAAGGTGGTGGTGGCCTTGGCCGCTTCCTTGGCCGTGGTCCTATGGGCCTGCTTGGCCTTCTTCTGCTCCTGCGGGGAGATGGGCTTTACCAATAAGTAGCAGCCTTGTGCTCCCCACGGGAAAGCCTCCTTGGTGCTTGCAGTTGGTTTGTAGTGCACCTCTCCACTGGCCATGGCCGCCGAGGGGTGCTCTTGGAATGTGACGCCCTCCTTGATAGGGCATGCGTGCGCCTTATGGCTGAACGCATCACAGTGGGTGCAAAATGGGGGGCGCGCTGTCCACGGTTACCCAGAATGGGTGGGTGGTGTGCCCTGCGATGTCAATAAAGGTGGAGTGCAGAATCTGGGTTAGGTCCTTCACGATCTCCTCAGTTGGGGTCAGAACTGCGATGGCTTTGCCAGTGCACAGGTGTGACATCAGCGTGAAACGTTGCATTTCGAAAGATTGTATTTTGCCATATATGGAGAGACCATCTTTCTAGGTGTTGCTCCAAAATGTCATGTTTTACTGTAGTAGGCAAAAAGTCAAACGTGAGGAAAATTTGGTTTGATTTTGTCCATCTGGTGCGTTTAGTTTCGACGACCCATTGCCCTTTGGGGAGGTCAACCACTATGCGCACTGCTGCAGCCTCATCTGCTGATATTTTGCTTTCAAAACCTAGGTCCAGCCAACCATGCGACACAGAGTGAAGTGCAACGTACACCGCGGTTGGGAAAATTTTGTGTACATCTTCACAAAATTTTTCCCATAGGGCCATTTTTTGGATGTCCAGATACACACAGACTCCGAATTCCACCAATAAAGTGGCTGGGAATGTGGCGTGTTGATGTACTGGTTGCATCGTGCTTGCCACGCGAGTATCTCTGGGGAAATTGTGACCGCCAGTTTTTTTAGATTTTTTTCTATTCCGCCGGATTCTCCAGGGCGTTTTCAAACATTAGAGGCCGCGGGCCTTCCACCTGCTCCTCTTGCCTTGCTTGCCCAACTGCTCCCAGACATGGGCGCAGACTAATCCCTCTATGAGATTATCAAACTAGATTTAGTCTTGAATTGAATGGGTTACAAAAGTGTTTGCAACGAGAAAGAAAAGTTGCACAGGTTATTATTAGCTGGTCTAACTCTCTCTACGGTATAGAACAACGGTGTGGTAGAGTACATATACCTTTAATATAGAAAAGCTATTGTAAATCTAAAAAGAATTTACTATAAAAAATAGGGATACAATAAATGTTTTATAATAAAATTTTTTGTATTATTTGAAGTGCCAGGGGGAGAATCAAAATGTGGTGAGGTATAGGTGTATAACATATGTGATGGTGGGAGTAGATTTTGGAATCAGGAAGATGATGGCACAGCAAAGTTCAGAGTTGAAGTAATTCCGGATTCATCAGTGAGGACTGGACTGAGATTCAAAAATGTTATCACAATGAAGTGGTTACCATTATTTACAATAGAATGCCAAAAGTGAGTAAGATATGATGGGTAGTATAAGGTGGTTGATGAGGCGACTAGAGGTGTTAAACTCTAAATTTAACTTTGGGCTTAATATCAAGATAGTTAAGTCAGATTGAACATCATCCTAATTTTCAGGACTAAGGACTTTAAACCATTTGCCCCTTAAAATTTTATTTATAGTGTTGAAAATTCTCATTAATGACAATAGAGGGCTTTGCAAGTTGGCAGCCCAACCAGTATAAAGACTGGTTGACACTCACCATTTTGCCTTAAGTGATGAGGCCAGCAGCACCAGCTGTCCATTTGGCATGTCACTCACGCCATTTTGGGGATCCCCCAGCCTAAACCCCAACCCTTTATAATAAACATAAACTTAAATAAAAGGGAGACCAAGCAAATGGAGATCTTTATTAGAAGATAAGTGCCAGAAATTTATATGTACAAAAGGGCTACTGCGCCTTTTGCCAACCTATTGGCTCATCACTGAACCTTTAGCCAACTACTCTTTCTCTCTTCCACTGCACTTACTCTCTTCCTTGCATCAACCCTATCGCCCCATCCTTACTGAAGACTAAATATTATTTTCAGATCATCCTCAGCATACAAATACTGGTAAGCTGTATAATCATTAAATATATATAAGTATCTTCAATTGATTTGACTTAGTGATTATGCGCTGAAAACATCTTCAGCCACTTGGTAGCAAAGAATAACTCAGCTTCTCACTGATGATGTGTGTGAAAATCCAAGGATCGCTCACTTGTTTATTATTATCCTGCACGCTTAATTGGGATGAAGTTGCATAGATTGATCCTCGATATTGCCAGTGGCTTACAGTATTCTCACCGTTTGGAAACTTAAAAAGTGTATTTGAATAGCCCCAACTCTTCTGGTCAAATTTGGGCTTAATTTTTCTAACGTAAATGGGAATTTCTTCAGAGGCAGGTTTTGACACAAACTGGGGGTTTGGTCCTTCCAGTTTGTCGACACTTCTCCAAAGAAAAGATTCAGATGAGAAAACTGTGAAAGAGATGAAATAAAATATCTTTTATTACAAGGTATTTATTTAAAAATCAGTCATTAGGCAGGCGCCAGTATTTATACCTCTAGGGCATTTTCTGGCCACATTCAAGCATGCAATTTTAACAATTCTTTTACCACCTCAGTTTAGCCCTAGAACTTATATGACTGAGACTTTTACTTAAGTTTACTTCTGTTAAAATACTTATAAAATTGGGAGTATTTCAGGTACAAAAATTGCAATAAAAGCATGCAAAACTGTCCTAGGTTTTTCTTAACTTTTCTTTCATCATACTGCTGACAAAATACACCTTCTGTGAAATCTTTGCATTAATTAAAGTAGATGATGTACCCCTAATTGGGACGTCATCAAGCCTCTCTCTTGATAGTACTAGGTACTCCCTTTTTGGCAGTCCATGTGCAAGTGCTATCATGCCAATTACATGGATTGACATACAAATTTTGCCCTAGGGCGGGAAATTGATTACATTTTTCTCTTCGTCTGATGGTCCATGGGACTTTTAAGTGTTAACTTTGGGTTGGTCACAGACAATTTTGTATACTAGTTGTATGATTATGTCTTAATAATTGGGACCAATTGTCAAGATTTGATGCATAGATAATTGGCCATATATGCAAGCGCATTTGGCCCAAGTATATTAAAGTACTTGATTTAATTTAAGTTAAAATATTTTGGCCTGAAACATGTAATTGTAATAGGCTTTGAGTGAGTTTATAGATGTTAGCTCGAGCATTAATAGGATAAGCAGCCTAATCTTATGATTGTCAAAGGTTTATTTTTGAGTCAACCACCAGAATCTTACAACATGTTTTTACTCTTCATAGTCAATCCATATGGGGAATTGCCTTCCTTATGTGATAAATGATTATTATATTTATGCGCCAGAAACAACCTCAGTCACCTTGAACTCATAATCATTGGCTGCCACAGGCATTTAATATTTAAACTAATTGAATCATCATCAGCTATTAGTTGTTAGTGATCCATAAAAATCATTATATATTAGTATCATATTTTAATTGACTTAGTATTTATGTACAAGAAACATCTTTGGCTTCTTGGGTAACTTAAGATATCTTTGTTTCTCACCAACAATATGTTTTACTCTTATAGTACTAAAAATATGTTTTACTCTTCATAGTCAATCTATTTGTGGAATTACCTTATTCAGGCAATATTTAAGTATATATATTTGATATTCCAGAAACAACATTAGCTGCCTCAAATTTAAAATTATCAGTTCTGCTGACATTACTTAATGAATATAGTTGCTCATCCTTGGCTACTAGTCACTGGTGATCTAAATACCAATGTGGGGCCATTGATTAGCTTCACTCAATCCTAACTTCCAAGCTTGTTGAAAGCCTTGGAATCAGCTCAACCCATTTGTGAGCAACTAAATAGCAATAATATCAATAACCACAAAATCCAGTCAATAAGCCATTCCGCCAGGATTGGCCTATATTATCAAATCCCAATCATCCATTAAAGGAATCCATCTGGTTAAAACTTCTGCAGTAAGGAAACCTAAAGTTCCTTGGTGCTGGATTATAAGTATTTTTGCTTTTATTGGCTGGAACGTCTTTCCTCATGCTAAATTCCCTCGAGTCATAAATCCTAACTATTATTTTTTTCTAAAAAAAAGAAGGCCAATTTCGACTTAAAAGAGGTGAAAAAAGAGAGTAGGTTATTTCTTTAGAATTGGATTATAAGGAATTTCAGGAAGGTTTCTTTGGCAAATCTCCAATTGATACAAGCTAAGATTTACACTCATTAACAATTAGCAATTTTAGGGTAGAATGGTCAGCTCAGTCAAAAGGGATTTGCTCGCTGCATGGATCGGGTTTAAAAGGTTAGGAGGCTAAGTGTGAGTAACATTAGATTTTATTAGTTAGGAATTGTCTTTAATATCAAGAATGCTTAAAATTTGTCAGGGATTATCCTCAATACAGTTTCAGCTATTTTACCAGATCAGGTTCAATTCACATCATCTGCCTCATGCAAATCTTTGATTCATGCAGAAATCCTGATAATGCCCCTCTCTAGACTTTGGCGCCGGGGGAAAACGTATGGAAAAAACTAATATTATGCATTTTACTATGGTACTCTATACATCCTCTACAAGTGAGTGATTTTTTCCCATTTATAAATGTCTTTGCTGGGCCCTAACTAGTTGGTGCTAAATTTTGCATCACAAGCTCCCAGCCTATTTTTGGTAGAATAGGACTAGGTCACATGTTTGGAATGTGTACAATGGTTTATCTTTGCCATTAAACCGACTTGTTTCTCTATTAAGGATGCAAACAAGTTTTAAAAGTCTAGGACCTGAAGTCAGATAGTCTCATTGGCAATACCTTGAATAGTGTCTTCAGGGGCTTTGGAGGAGGCTTGGTAAAGAATAGCCTGCATTTTAGAAGACAGCTGGAGATCTCTTTCCATAAAACGCTTAGAAAACGTGACATCTTAATTATCCAATGATAGACGATTCTATAGGCCAGAATTGCATTAGGCAAATATTGGGGTCAATGGAGGAAGTCAGTCAGCCATTTTCTGGGGGGTTGCAGTTAAAGTACTATTTTCCCGCTCTATCATTCCATTGGTTGCAAAAATGGCAAGTGGTGGAAAACACCTGAGTGGATCCCATCAGTTTGGCCAAATAATTCACCACCAATGATCAGAATTTTTGCCGCTATTAAAGAGAATTATGTTTGAAAACCCAATTTGGGTAATAATCCAATTATATAAAAATGTGACGGTAGCTTAAAACACTAGGGAAGGAACCTCTCTATCTGGACTGGGATCAATTCCCATTCCAATTAAAAAGGGCTATAAGATGACACCTGTGACTCCCACTTCCAAGGGCGATTTAGACAATGTTGTGGATGAGAGATGGGTAACGGCGTACCCTCAAGGAGTTGAAGCCCCCTTCCAGTGGCCTCTTCTGCCGATCTGGTAGAAAGTATTCAAAGAGTTTTTCAAGAAGTGTCAAAATTGTGCAAAACGCCCCAAAACCTTGAGAGCACGCCATTACATCCAGCACACACCTGTCCACAACAGGTACTGAGGTGGTTAACCCCTTCCTCATAAACTGGCCTCTGCCCTATGTGGCTTGGCCTTGGGCGCAAACTTCTTACATTAAAACATCACTGTCATAGCAAATGCATGTGCACAACAAAAAAATCGAATTTGAGTAATGAGTCAAGAACAAATTTGGCTAAGTAATCTGGACCCAATTGGTTGAAATTTAGGTCCAGGAACCCAATTTAACAGCTTGTGTTTATTCTTGATGGCATTTCATTAACATCTCAATTTTCTCAGTGAGCTTATAAAGCAGCAGTCCCTGACAGGAACAGCTGTCACTCTATTTTCTTACTTTACATCCTTTTGAATTCAATAAAAATTCTTGGAGAATTCAAATAATCTGGCTTTGAGATAATTTTGTTGAAAAATAAAATGGGTGATGATCCCCCAAACTTAGCACCTCCTGGATGGTCCTTGTGACTAGTTTATTATATTTCACATGTCATTTTGGACAGCTATGCTCACAGCATTCTCGCTTGGGTTCTGGGTGTAGCTCACCCATAGTTCCTATGCCAGTCTAAATATTATTTTCATCACGCTCTATGACAGCTTTTTATAATGCAGAGGGTAGAGATATTGCTTTGATCCACTTATTTAAGTGATCCACAGCTAAGAGGAGGAACCAATGACCATTAGAGGCTCGAGGGAGGGGTTCTACAACATTAATACTAGTAGTATTGGTGGCTCACAGGGTGGAACCACAGGATTGTTAGTTTTGGGATTAGGTCCTGTTTAACTTTTACATACCAGGCATGACTCTAAGACATCTTAGTTCAAGACAAGCATTCCTCTCCAATAACATTGAGTATTGTACCAATGGTAGGTTTTCCTAATTCCCCTCACGGCCAATTTGCAAAATTCCCTCCAATATGATGTCAGTTCTTGCCAATGGGCATATAAAGGGCAGCCAATTTTGACATAAAAGTTTGTACAGTATGCAATTTTTAACTTGAAAATTCTCTAATTTTAATACTTTTTAAAGGGTTAGGGATTTGTCTTTCCATAAGTGCAATTGGGTTAAGAGGTTGTAGAGTTGATCTTCCTTAGGGTCTGTTAGATTAATATGGGGAATCTGGATAAGGTATCCATATTTTGGTGGATGGACCCTGGTCGATGGATAATAAAAAAATCATAATTTTGAAGTATCAACGCCATTGGGCTAAACTCCCATCAGGATCCTTCATTTGTTGTAGCCATCAAAAGGAAGTATGATTAGTAATTAAAGTAAAAGGATTCCCATATAAACAGGGTCAAGAATGCTTAGTAGTCAGTGGTACCATCAAGCATTCACGTTCTGTAATGCTATAGTTGCTTTCAGCTCTGGTTAAGGTCTTGGTATAGTAGGCGATGGGATGGTCCACATAGTTCTCATTGTGCTGTGATAAAATAGCTCCAATAGCTATATTGTTAGCATTGGTAGAAAGGAGAAAGGGTTCATCAACGTTAGGATGTGTAAGATTGGTGAATGGTAGAGATCTGTGCGTAATAGATCAAAGGCTTGCTATTGCTCTTCTTTCTATTTGAAGGGTATACCCTTCTTCAATAAATATATCAGAGGCTCAGAGGTGTCGGCAAAATGCGAAATAAACTGGCAATAATATCCCACTATCCAAAAAAGCCTTTATGTCTTGGGATTTAGGGGGAACATCTTAGAAATAATTATGACCTTATCATCCATTGGGGATATTCCAGCTTTACCTACATTATGAGCCAAAAAGTCCATTTCTCTCTGAATGAAGTAAACTTTACTAGCTTTAGTTTTAACAAGACTTGCCATAATGGCTGGAAATCTTGCCTGAGATGATCTATGTGCGCAATAAAAGTTCTTAAAAACGGTAATGTTGTCAAGATAAAATATAATACGTTAATATCAAGTCACCTGAAAGTACATACATGGCGCGTTGGAAGGTAGCCGGGCAATACAGAACCCCTGCAGAATTTAAGTGAGCTTGAATTGTACTTAACTTAAAATGAGGGCACAATTTTCACCTTCCTTTGGCAACAAATCAATTTAACATTACCCGCTGGTGAGATCCTTAGTCAAAAAAAGGTGGGATCCTGACATCAAGCATAAGGAATCATCTATACGTGAAAGTGGATAGCTATCTTTTTGTGTGATAGAATTGAGGTGGCGATAATACATGACAAAACGGTGGCCAACATCCTTTTTAAATTAATAGTAGTAGGGAAGCCCAAGGGCTTTTAGAAGGCATTAGTAACCCAGCCTCCAACAGTTGCTGTAACTCTAAGGCCACTTGAGCTTCCTCAACTTTGGATTTTCTGTATGACCAAGATTTAAATGGAGGGGATCCTTATCTTAATTTGGTGAAATATACCCTACATTTTCCCATAATCACCTGCTCCCCAAAAACTATTGCAGTACTCCTCAGGGAGTCTTCCACATCCTGTAGTTTGTTGGATGTGAGATTGTCTCCAAGGCTACTGTGACCAGAGATATTGTGGGTAGGGGATCAAATCTATATTCTTTAAAGAGCCAAAACAGCTCAAATTTCCGAAATTCTCAATAGTACATAATTCTAAGTAAGTGATAGGTACATGCCAATAGACTTGAAGGTCTTGATTTGTTAATTCTCTAAGAAAATAGAGATATATTTCACATAAACAGGATCAAAAATCCTTGGGCAGGTCGACGCTTCTTTTATTGAAGGGGTTGAGTGTCCACTTAGCTCCAAAGCTTTATTAGAATGGATGTGAATCAATGATCCTCATATCCATAATAAATTGTGAACTGGAGGTCATTGTGATATGGTGGGGCATACAGAGGGATCCCATCTTTGGCTTCCACACTCCTGGGGGTAACTTTTCTATATGACTTGATACTTGACTTTACAAATGGAGGATGGATATTTGAAGGGTCATGTTCATTTTTTGGGGCTCCTTTTTTTAACTAAAAGTTAAATTGATGAAATCTGATACCCTAGTAGGAACAGGCATTTTTCTTTGTGGTTGATGATGCAGTTAAACTCCTGCATCAGTTAGGCCCCAATAAGCAACTCGTACATTTATTTTCTAATGTGATGGCATTACCAGAGATTATGAGTTTCTTTAATCAGAGAATTAAGGCAGAATATGCCCCAATTGCCTTAGTCATATAATTACCTGTAAGGAGAGTGTCTATAACTCTCCTGTTCCCAGTGTGGTAGTGTGCGGTGCAACAGGCCAACGCCAGGGAACTAGTCATTAGTGCCAAAGTGATTAGAGCCCAGCAGAGGGGGCTGGAGCAATAACAACTTGGGCATAAAAATGCGAATTTTATAATTAAAACCCCAGTAAAGGCGACGCGAAGCACATATCAAAAGGGGCTAAGCGATTCGGGTTGGAGGGAACATGGGTGAACAAATGGCGCACAAGGGAAGAGCTGCAAGATACTTGCAATGGCAAGGGTAATGGAGCGTGAGACCTTCTCGAAAAGGTTCATGCACAGGAGCGTTCATAATTTTATAAAATTTAAAATAACATAAACGGGGAAAAGGTTTATTTAGGAAGTCAACCAACAAGGAATGTTAGTCAGGGAAAACGTATTTAAGCTCAAAAAGGGGAATAGGGGTTATGCTGCAGTGGGCCCAAGCACCAACTCACCAATAGGGCAACACTGCCATCTGAGTTGGTTGAATAGGCTGAAACTGACCTCACTTGAGTGATCTATTGAAGTTTGATTTGACCCAAGCGTGTTATTTCAAAAATGGAACAGGTTTCAAAACTCTGCTCCTTGACAAACTGAATTGAACCATCCACATTCATTTTAGTAGATCGTTCATTTTAACGCCTGGCTTGATGTCAGATGCTGGACGTTTGGCACACCACTAGTCCCAACCTGGGCATATTTTGCCCAAACCCAGCGTTGGTCCAGGGTGTGCCTCAGGTCAGGAAGGGCCTGCAGCTTCACCCTCTAGGCCCTGGCGCCCAGCCTTGTCTTTGGGGTTAGTCCCCACTATTATGTCATGTGCAAATGACATTACCCTCTCCTCCTGAAGAGGCTCAACCCCCTCCAGGGGCTTGCGCCAAGAAAAAGTTCTTGTAAACAGGGGCCAACTTCATGGCGGCGACAGTCAGTTTAGGTTGGGTTCTAGCAGCCTGGGGAAAACGCTGGTGGAAGGCGTCAATCAGATTTCGGTCATGAACACAGTCGCGCACTGGAACCCAACTGTTCTCTGCAGCGTCAAAGCCCTTCCAGGATACTAGGTACTCAAGTCTTCTTTTGATGCGGCGTGAGGCAAGTATTTCTTCCACCTCCCACTCTGGCGCCCCATCCACGAGATAGACCTTGAGTCTCTGGTGAGGGCCCTCAAACAACGTCAGTCTGCTCTCATGAAACTCAGAGAAGATCCAGAATGAGGGAGGGAGATCTAGCTGGTATGAGGCATGACCCACCTTTCTAACAACGCGGTAGGGGCCAATCCTCTTTGGTCCAAGCTTTTTACATGGCTGCTTGATTGTGATGTTATGAGCATCAAGCATCACAAGATCCCCTTCCTTGTATGCGGGACCCACTTGGTGCTTCCCATCAGCGTACTCCTTATATACCTGCATAGCCTCCTCCAAGCTTGTGGAGACCCCATGGTGGACCTTCTTGATTGTCTTGGCAAAGTCCACCACCGCTTCTATCTTTGACCCACAGCTGGGCTCCATGTTAAAGGCGGGGTTAAAGCCATAGCTGGTGAAAAATGGGGAACAGCCAATCGAAGAGTGCAAGGTATTGTTGTAGCAAAATGGGCCATGGGAAGGTGAGAAGCCCAATCTGAATGATCTGCAGCGGTGTAACACCACAGAAACTGTTTCAAACCCTGGTTCGCTCGTTCAGTCTGTCCATCTGATTGGGGATGATAGGTAGTTGAACAGCAAGGGCTAATCTGAAGAGTCTTACACAACTCTTCCCAAAAAATGGAGGTAAACTTAGGGCCCCGGTCGCTGATAAATTCTTGGGGGACCCCATGTAGCGCAAACACATGGATGACGAGAAGCTTAGCCATCTCAGCTGCGGGTATGGTGATTCTGAAAGGAATAAAGTGGGCAAACTTCATGAACTGGTCCACCACTACCATGACGGCATCAAAAACCATCTGAGACTAGTAAATCCACAATGAAAATAAATGAGATGGAGGTCCTGGGACCATCAGCCTTTTGGACTGGGTTTAACAACCCTGCTAAAGGTTGACGATTGGGTTTCATCTGGTTGCATACCAAGCACTCCTTACAATACAAGCCCACCTGAGCAGGCAAGCCCTTCCAATTTTATGTGCGACGTATCAACTCCAAGGTCTTTGCTTTCCCCAGATGACCAATGGCGATTCCATCATGATGGTCCTGAATGATTTTCAGGCGCAGTGGTCCAGCAGGTACCCAAAGGAGTCCCTGGAACTACACCATCTCATCCTTTACATGATAGCCCCTGGATTAATCCTTTTGATTTAAAGCGCTCTTTGCAAGTACCATGGAATATTTGCCTGACAGCGGCTGAGAGAGGATGACCTTTCTGAACATACCATATTTCTCTGCATTATCAAGAGGTGCAAGCGCTGGCCCATTAGCCAGGGAGAGGGAAGTAGCGACAGAATTTTACTTGGAGGGATCATAACCTGGGTGTTGTGCACTTCTACCTCCTTGTGGTCAGGGCTAAAGCAGAATTGCGTCTCAAAGCATTCGCCAAGCCATTATCCTTGTCCTTGGTGAACTCATACGTGAATGTAAATTGGGCAAGGGTCTCATGCCAACGGGTCTGCCATGGGGTTAGGACATGAGGAGCGCGGTAGTACAGCGAGGCACAATGGTCTGTATGTATGCAGAATGGTTGGGTAGAGCCATGCAAGTGGTGACGCCAATATGTCAGCGCCTCCACCACTTCTAGAAACTCCTTGTCATAAACGGCATAATTCAACTATGTCAAAAACATTTCTCTAGAAAATTATCCCACTGTATGTTCTATCCCATGTTCGCCTACTTGTAACAAGGTGGCCGCGATGGCGAAGTTGGAGGCATTAGTAGACACAATGAACTACTTTGAAGGGTCGACATGGCGAAGAACAGTCGTGGACAACAAGGTGCGCTTCACTGCTTGGAAAGCATCCTCCAAAATGGGGGACCACTGAAGCACCTTGGCACCGCTAGCCTTGTATAGGGGAGCCGCCACCCCAGATAGATTGGGAATGAACTTCTTGAGGAACGTACACGTCCCCAAAAAGCTCCTCAATTCCTTGACTGAGGTGGGGGTAGGCCACTCACAAATTGCCTCTTTTTGTCTGAAGTTATCATGTGTCCCTGGTCAAACAAGACTTAGCCCAGAAACGTGACCTGGGACTTAAAGAACTTACACTTTGATATCTTTAACGTAAGGATGGCTGCCTTTAACCGCTCCACCACTTGCTAAAGGTGGACTGCATGGGACTCCTGATCAGAGAAAAACACCAGGATATCATCCATGTAGGCAACCGCGCATACCCCTAACAGGTCCCCCAACGCTGCATCAATGCGGCGTTGAAAGATAGCATGGGAATTCTTAAGCCCGAAGGGCATGATCAAAAATTTAAAAATCCCTTTCTGGTGCAAAAGGTGGTTAACCACTCTTGGCCCTTCTTTATCTGGATCTGATTAAATTCATTGAGGCAATCCAGCTTGTAGAAGACCTTCGCCTTCTCCACATAACGCGAAATCCTTGAATCCAAAGGGATGGGATGGAGGTCTGGTACAGTGACATTGTTAAGGTTCCCATAGTCCACACATGAGCGTAAAGTACCATAAAACTTCTCCACAAAGAGTAGGGGAGAGCATACAGTGGAGGTACGCTGAAAAATCGCACCTTTTGCCAACTGTTCCTTAACCCACACGTCCAACGCCTCTTCCTCTCAGACAGTCAATGGGTAAATAGGGGAAGAGATATGCACCAGATCCACCATGAGCTTGAGGTTACAATTGAACTTGGAGTGCTCAGGGAGTGCGTTGACAGATGTTGCATCAAAAGAAGATTCAAACCCTCCAAGCAAGAAATTATAGGAATTTCCATTGAGGGCTTCTGCATTGAGGCAAGGCGACAAGGGAGACAATGGGGCCAGTGGGGCAATTTTCCCTGAGCGTTCTCTTCTGACAAAGGCACAATGAATGTGCGACCATTCTTCATGGTGAGGGACAGGGTATTCTCCTTAAGGTTAGTTCTAACGTCAAACTTTCGCCACCACTCCACACCCAAAATGATAGGGAACAGAAGGTTTTTGATCGCACTGAAGTGATCAGACAAATAGTACTTGTCAACCTGATATCCACTGTCCCAATGATCTTCAGAGTGGGAATACCTTGGGACGCCCCTCCCCTAACCACATCACCTGGCAAGTAAACCAGTCCAAGTTAGACGATTAATTACTGGTCCATAAAGTTTCCAGAGGCGCCAGTATCCTCCAAAATAGTAGTGGTGAGCTTCCCTGAAGGAGAGGAGAGGGTAGCAGTCAAGGGAAAATACCCAGAATGGTCTTTATTTATGGTAGACAATGACAACACTTAACCAAAAATTTCTTCCTCTGGCTCAAGCACGCCAACAGAATCTGTTTTAGAATTAAAAAAGGGCAGGGATAGTTGAACACTCTTAATACTGAGGCCATATACCCCAACATGCCTTCTGAAGGTGCATATACTTTATCAAAATTTAAAAGAAGTTCCTTCTCTACTTCCTGAGTGCGCCAAATCATGGTAGAGGTCAACCATGGGTTCTTAGGGGTAATCTGATATACTGGAATAGGGTCCTCATTAGGCCATATGCACATATAAATGGTTCAGAGATAGAAACCAGGTTTTCTTTAAAAACGCATTTTCTGATGTGAACGACCCTATCCTTTGAACAGCAATGGAATGCCCAACATTATCCAAGGCCACCACCCCCAGGCCAATCTGTGAAAATTCCGCCAGCATCGTCTGAAAGTGCAGGCAATCTAACATTCATTTATTTAGATTGAAAGTGACTAATTCGGTGGAAAATTGGGGAATCTTGACTTTTGGACATCAAAAGCATCCGAATCTATCAGGTATGAACATGAAGGATGGATGCTTTCCAGTTGGAGGCAACCATAATAATGCCAACTTGCTCCAACCTCAGGCAAAAGAGGAAACAGTGGTGCAGCTAACAACAGGAAAAGCCCACAGCCAGCGTCCACTGTTTCTACTTTGGAAAGGTCCACACGGAAAAATTTTGTACACATAAAAAAAGAGGTTGGTCGACTAATGTAAGGAGAGTGTCTATAACTCTCCTGTTCCCAGCGTGGCAGTGTGCGGTGCACCAGGCCAAAGCCAGGGAACTAGTCATTAGTGCTAAAGTGATTTGAGCCCAGCAGAGGGGGCTGGAGCAATAACAACTTGGGCATAAAAATGCGAATTTTATAATAAAAACCCCAGTAAAGGCGACGCGGTGCACATATCAAAAGGGGCTAAGCGACCCAGGTTGGAGGGAACATTGGTGAACAAACGGCTCACAAGGGGAGAGCTGCAAGATACTTGCAATGGCAAGGGTAACAAAGCTTGAGGCCTCCTTGAAGAGGTTCACGCACAGGAGCATTTGTAATATCATAAAATTTAAAATAACAAACGGGGAAAAGGTTTATTTGGGAAGTCAATCAACAGGAAATATTGGTCATGGAAAACATATTTAGGCTTGAACAGGGGAATAGGGGCTATGTCGCAGTGGTCCCAAGCACCTACTCACCAATAGGGCAACACTGCCATCCAAGTTGGTTGAATAGGCCAAAACTGACCTCACTCAAGTGATCAATTGAAGTTGGATTTGACCCAAGCGCGTTATTTCAAAAATGGAACAGATTTTAAAACCCCGCTCTTTGACAAACTGAATCAAACTATCCGTATTCATTTGGTAAATCATTCATTTTAACGCCTGGCTCGATGTCAGGGGCTGGGATTATGGGACACCACTAGTCCCAACCTGGGCATATTTTGCCTGAACCCAGCGTTGATACAGGGTGTGCCTCAGGTCATGAAGGGCCTGCAGCTTAACCCTCTGGGCCTCCTGGCGGCCAGCCTTGACTTTGAGGTTGGTCCCCACTATTATGTCATGTGCACATGACATTACCTGTCATCCCATATTCTGCTTCATGAATCAAGTTTGGAGCCACCTTTAGTTTTTTGATAAGTTGGGAGGATATAACGTTAACCGGTGAGCTATTGTCAATTATTGCCAAGACTTTAACCTTATGCTTGACTAACTCTAATCAAAACACAAAAGATCCAAACTGAGAATTAAAGGCTAGTAACTTTACATAGGGTATTTGTAGCAAAGTAAGCCTAAACTTTTCCGTGGCCAAGCTTAGGGTTGCTCAATGCACTTGATGTTTTTATCTGCTAACGCTTGGCTTTCCATAGAGGAGCTGATTTTTAAAATGTGCTTGGGTAGCTGCCCAATATAAAAATAAGAAAGCTGATGATCTTCATTTCCTTGGATAAAAAGGGTACGTCAACTTCTGCAGGTGCCACTAACGTAAAGCATCCTGAGGTGCTGGGCATAGAACTACAGCTAGTACAAGGGTCCTGAGGCACTTGATTGTCATCAGCATAGGGAGCCTCCTGCCCTATGATGACTGATCTTTTGCCAGCTTGCGTTGGAGGATGTGACAAAAGTCTGCAGTATGGTTGGTTTTTTTACAAAAAGTGCAGAGTGATTTGGGGGTAAGCGACTTGAGAGGTGTTGCTAGCACTTGAGGCCGAGGCTTATTGATATTAAAATGAGGAGGTCAAACGGTTTGAGTAAAGTCAGCCATAATTCTAGAATGACTTCTTTGTTATGGGGATAGAAGTCAAGTTAGACTTCACTGATTTAAGATAGAGTAGGATATTTGCATAATTTTAAACACCAAAAATGATTCAGTGATAGTGTCATCTAAAGTAAGATTTTCTGGCGACCAATGTTTGAGCCTCAAGGTAAAAATAGTGAGTGAACTCTGTGACGGTTTCTCCCCAACTAAAGGCTTATGCCACATAAAAGATTGCTTTTGGTTGGATAAAGTTAGGTCGTTCCTGAATTCCCAAAGCAAAGCAGTCTTGGCGTCATCCCAAGTCTTACAATGCATTGGATGAGGTACCATAATGTATTGAGCTACATTACTAAGACAGTTAGTTAGTTGTTTGAGCTGTTTTGTGCCGGTAGCTTCTTCCATAGCATTTTCGTTACAAAAATGAAAAAGAAGATGCTATCTTCGCCTATGACTGACTTCCCTTTTTACGATGGTTTGAACGTGCCACTGGGGGTTAATGGTTAAACAATGAGAACTGACACCGGGGGATGTTTTCGCCTAAAGAGGAACTATTATTGCTAGAAAATTCTTGAGGTTGGATGGCGTCCACTTAACTTTTTAAGGCGTTAGTATCTTCAATTATTGAATCTACCTAATCATGGGCGGCATGAAGGGCCAATCTTGTGGCGATGAGAGGGGTTAGCTGTCAATTTTCTCTTTTAATCTTGGTAATCACATCTCATAGTTTATGTTAGTGTTGCTCAAGGGCGACAATCCTTTGCTAATACCAGATATCACAGAGATAATTTCTCCAAGTGGCTAAGACGTTCCTGATCTAGAGAGGGATCTAGCGTTGAATCATTATTGCTCATTATAATATTTGCACTATGAAATCATGGTAGCCCTGGCATGGAGCACCAGTTTTTGTCAGGACTAAGGGTTTAGACTATTTGTCCTTCTATTTTTAAGGCCAAGAAACACATAATTTCTGGGTGCTGGATTATAAATTTTACTTTTCTTGGACGGAAAGTCTTCACTCAGAATAAAGTTCCTAAAGTGGTAAACATCTTGCTATCTTTTCATCCCTGAATAAATAGAGTTAGGCCAAATAAATCAAATGACAAAAAGAGAGTCCAGTTTGTTTGCTTAGAACATGATGTATATAGAAGATCTGGGAGTTTTTCTTGGTAAATCTCCAAGCGTTCTGAGCTAAGATCTAAAGTCATTCACCAATCTGAATTCTGCGGAAGTTTGTTCATTTTTGTCAAATGGGATTTGATCGCCATGTAGATTAGCTTTGAACCCCAATATTAGCTAGTTTTGGGTAAGTACTAATCAATCCCTTAAGTTGGGGTTTATCCCAATATTGAAAAACCTTGCATTTCATCAGTGATTATCCCAGATAATGATTATATATTTTAATGGATCAGGTTTGATTCCCATTGTCTGACTAATGTGAATCACTGATTTGGGCAGGAATCCCAACAGGGAGGATGGCTTGTAACATCCTATCTGCTACTTTAGTTAAAAATGGTACCAGAAGAAATATGATATTCTATACACAACAAAATGTTTCTGGTGGTGGTGTCAGCCTTGAAGGAATGTCAACATTATTTGCTGTATTCCCAGCATACCTTTGTGGGTTAAACAAATCATAAGGCCCTCAAGTAATATTATTCCCCCAGACAATGAATCCAAAGCAGGCCCAGTGGCATGATGAATTAGTTTACTTGATTTCAGGTTGATTATTGACCAAATAAAGAGAATAACACTCTATATTGGTTGAGCTGGGATTAGGGTCTAGCCTATAAAAAAGGGGAACTGTAGAGTTAAACACTGCAACTATGCTCTAGCCAAAAAGTTTGCAATGATTAAAGGTGAGAGAAATTATTATACTTGTATAGAAAGAGCGCAGTAACAAATGCCATTCAGCCAACAATTATAGGGTAGGTTGGTGGATGGTTAACAGGAGATCAGAACCATCTGTATGAAGTAGGAGGAGGGATGGTGTATCATAATCCGCGGGTCTGGGTTCCTTATTGTTCTTTATAAAAATTGGTATTACATGCTTCACATGACCACTCATTGGTCGGTAACCCTGGGATTTAAATACAATAGAGCTGATACTATGAGATTACTTGTTGCTGGAACTTTTTAGGGCTGTATAAAAATAAGCGGAAGCATGTTTGACCTGTGCCATATTAAAAGATTCAAGGAAGGCTCCTTTATGAAAGTTGACCTCAATAGATTCCATAATGTCCATGATCCTTAGTGAGTGTAGACTTTATAACAGGTTTACTAAAGGTTCAGGGGAAGGATGCCTTGTGGTGATAGCCAAACGGCTGAAAAAAGTGTGAAAATTTTCCTTGTAACACTAAATTTTTAATGGAGGATGCAGTAAGAAATTTATAGATAATGTTTTTTTTTGCGCGACATGAGCTGCTGGAAGAGATTCTATTAACTAAGTGGGCCTCAGTTCATTTCAAGGTTCTGGTTGCATCTACTTGAGGGCTTTAAACTACATCTGTGTTAATCATCAACATAACATTCCCAGTTAGATGGCCTTGAAGAAAGGTTAAATCTAGTACTCAAACGTTATCTTCACTGTGTTGTTTTCTTGCAGCAAGATGACTGGAAGTTGTGGGTTTGGTTGGCTCTTATTGCCTATAATAACTGATATCATGCTTCCACTGTGATGTTTCCATTCTTTGTAAAACATGAGCTGAATCCCCAGTTGTCAGGGTTAGGTAGTGGGGTTTGCCCAGTGCATATGATATGGCTCAGACTATGAGCAGTGTTTAGTTAATGTTGCAAGGAAATTTAGAGAAGGCTATTAAATGACAGAAGCAGAAAGCTGATTGGCATAGACGCAGGACCCACATATTAAGCTATGGGACTGGGCTCTTGTATCACAAAACGATTATGCTGTTCTAGTAAGAAGTCAGATGAGAATGTACTAGTAGCATTGAACCATATAGGGTTCTCCATGATTTCTATAAAGTCATCTTTGAGCTGGAGTTGTTGTAGCGTTATAAAGCCATATTGTGCTCCATGCTTTAAAATTGCGGTTATTTAAACAAGAAATGTTGACCTGACCCTGTCCTTTGTGTCCTCAGGGAGTTGAGGTTTCAATTATGAAATAGAGCAACTTCTCAATACTTGATATGTCCTGGGTCATCATGGATTCCTGGTGAAGTGGAAGGTTTATCTTGTGGAGGAGGCTACCTGGTTAATGCAGGAGCATTTTGTGCCCTTTTTCTGGAGAAGGTTCAGGAGTTTTTTTACCTTGAAGATAGTTTGTGTAACAAAACAGGTACAACCTGACTGTTGCATTAACCTATTCCTTGAGTTTCTAACGTATGTTGGGGAACCTGGATTGGGGATTAAAAAAGGAAATTTTTGGCTGAAATTCAAAATTGGAGGTAGTTTCTGTAAGTTATGGAAAAAAGTTGAGTCATGGAAATGAGAGCTCAGGAGAATTAAGGTTGTGGGATTCAATCATATAATACAAAATTTTCTCATAACTTGATCTTCCTTTATTGTCATAAGTTGGGTTATAGGATCACATAATTCAATGATAAAGGTTTTTTTGTATCTTATTCGATTGTAAGCTAAATTATACATTAATAAATATTTGTGAAAAAGTAGAGCCTTGAAGCACAAACTTAATCTTCTATCACTCTAAATAAAGTTCTCCTGCTATAATAACATTTATTGTAATACATGGTTTATTTTCAAACAATTATTTTGGACCATGAGCTCTGATAGTGAGCTTTTTCAAAAGAAATGGGCTCTCTCTTAGAGCTGTTCTGGAGACAATAATGTTGTCAGTGACAAGCATCATAGAGACAGTAATCTCATGACACCTTGAATTCTGACATGGCGCATGGATACAAGGACAGGTAGTAACTGGTATGTCTGTCCTATGATATCTTACATGGTTAGTGTTTCCAAATGCTATTTTGTCACTGGAGAGAAACTGTATTTTACAATATTATATTTAAATATTCAAGGTAGGTGCCCTTGAAAAAATAAATTACCAAGCCTAACCAAGAATAATTTTGGCCACATGCATATCTGGGTAGTAGTGATAAGTTTTTATCATTTAATTTACCACCCAAAATTTATTAGAAATAATACTCATTAACCTAATATATTGCTTCTAGATGGTGCACTAGCTTTTTAGATTTTTTTAAATTTAGTAGAATAAGTTAATGTGACTATAGATAGCTATACTTAGAGAATAAAATTGAATTTTTTACCTTTTTTCAAAGATTTTCTAAATCTTATATCCCTTCTAATTTCAAGCTATAAGAAAAGAGTCTCAAGTATAATTGGATTTTTCTACCATGTGTCTTTCTATCTTGGGGCTAGAAAGCTTTTGGCATTGTACCTTGTAATCTTTCATAGCAACACATAAGTGGTTTTCTGCATTATATCAAGAGTAAACCCTATCAACACATTTCAAGTTTATCATACTCTATTAGGTACTTATGGTGGTCAACCTTGAGACAGATAGTCTACTTCAAGTCCCGTATGAGCAGTACTAAACCATTTTATATCTGTGTGGTAATGGAAAGTTTTACCACTAGGGTTACTAACCTAAAATACCCTCCTATTAAATAAAAACTAAAATATATACTTGGTGGGCTATAAGTTACCTTTTCTGTAAGGCGCTTAGTACCTATTATTAAGCTGGAATGGTTATGCACCCCTTTAGGTAAAAAAAGGGGCAAATCTGAGGCCCAGCATTAAACCCAGATCTCTGACCTAGCATACCCTGAACGAGAGATGGGTTTCTGCTTCTCACTCTACCTGCCACACGCCTTTCCTACATCTACTCTCAACCCAAACACATCCAATTTTCAAAATATGTAGCTTATTATTTAAAGAAAATTGAGAAAATTTTTAAAAGCAAAATATGAATCAAGAAGCTCTTTGCCATGGTTCCTACTCTCTGTCCCCAACAGGGGGCTCAACCAGAAGATAATCTGAGAGAAAAGACCATACATAGCAAGCCAAATCTGAGTAAAAAAGTTGAATAGAAAGGGTCAAAAACAGGGATTGAATCTGACACTCCATTCTAAAATTAATATAGATTTTTGTATTTCGTAAAAATGGTCTTTAGAATAGCTTGGAACCATCAGCCAATACTAGCAAGGGGAAATTGAGGATCAAAACCATTAATTAATGAATTTGAAGTCAAAAATTATTCCCCATTACTTTAGTTCAGCTTAGCAGCTCTCCTCCATCCCTTCTTAATACCCACCCTTCTGCTAATGTAAGGTGTTTAGCTATTCTTTTTCTTAATTTCATGTTAGGTTAAATAAAATTTATTAAAGATTCTTTTAATTTCAATTAACTCGTGAAATGACTAATTGGCAACAAACCATTAGTCATAGACTTTCCTTCATCCCCTCAAACGCGTCCACCTAGAGCTCTTTGAATCCAGTGGAACAAACTGTGGCTACCCATGTGGTCTTGGCATACCCACAAAGGAAGCCAGGTAATATACTTAGAACGTTGGATTTCCAAGACTATAAGCAAACCCCATAATACAGAGGTGAATTTGCTAGTTAGGATCTCCTGACTTTGAACGACTCTCTCACCTATTAAAGCCTCTTTTCCTTCTTGAAAATGTTCTTTAACAGTTGTTCACAAGGATTTACTTTAAACCTCATGCAGCAGGCCTTATGAAATTGTGTTACACAACTCACAAAACCTTTTCTACCCATCCTTACCTACAAGCACCTGAGTTTTATTATTCCCTAGATTCCATGAGTTAGGATGCATCCTGATGCTGATATTTGCCAGCAAGGAGAATCCTGTGTTTACCGTACTGGATCCATGTGTGGAGGGGATCATCTCGCGCTCTAGGCTATGGAACCATGTCCTTCTAAAAGCGCAAATAATGTCAAAGAGTATAAGTATATTAAGTCATTAATCACTATATGATACTTTTATATCACTCTGATGCCTACTCTGCCCTCTCTCAGTTAGCTGAAGGATCCATAGTGGCCCATTTTGACCAATATCACTTTGATGAATCTCCCCCTATTCCTAATATATCAAATGTGACTTTTCTTTCTCGTTGCAAACACTTTTGCAACCTATTCAATTCAAGACTAAATCTAGTTTGATAATCTCACAGAGGAGATTAGTCTGCGCCCATATCTGGGAGCAGTTGGGCAAGCAAGGCAAGAGGAGCAGGTGGAAGGCCCGCGGCCTCTAACATTCGAAAATGCCCCAGAGAATCCATTGGAATAGAAAAAAATTTCAAAAAACTGGCGGTCACAATTTCCCCAGAGATACTCACGTGGCAAGCATGATGCAACCAGTACATCAACACGCCACACTCCCAGCCACTTTCATTGGTGGAATTCGGAGTCTGTGTGTATCTGGACATCCAAAAAACGTCCTTATGGGAACAATTTGTGAAGATGTACACAAAATTTTCCTGACCGCGGTGTACGTTGCACCTCACTCCATGTTGCGCTGTTGGCTGGACCTAGGTTTCAAAAGCAAAATAGCAGCAGATGAGGCTGCAGTGGTGCGCATAGTGGTCGACCTCCCCGAAGGGCAATGGGTCATCAAAACCAAATGCATCAGATGGACAAAATCAAACCAAATTTTCCTCAAGTTTGACTTTTTGCTACTAAGGTAAAAAGTGACATTTTGGAGCAACACCTGAAAGATGGTCTCGCCATATATGGCGAAATACAATCTTTTGAAATGCAACGTTTCATGCTGATGCCACACCTGTGCACTGGCAAAGCCATCGCAGTTCTGACCCCAACTGAGGAGATCGCGAAGGACCTAACCCAGATCCCACACTCCACCTTTATTGACATCGCAGGGCATACCACCCACCAATTCCAGGTAAGCGTGGACAGCGCGCCCCCCATTTGCACCCACTGTGATGTGTTCAGCCATAAGGCACACGCATGCCCTATCAAGGAGGGCGTCACATTTAAAGAGCACCCTTCGGCGGCCATGGCCAACGGAGAGGCGCACTACAAACCAACCGCAAGCACCAAGGAGGCTTTCCCGTGGGGAGCACAAGGCTGCTACCTATTGGTAAAGCCCATCTCCCCACAGGAGCGGAAAAAGGCCAAGCAGGCCCGTAGGGCTGCAGCCAAGGAAGCGGCCAAGGCCACCACCACCATCCCACACTCACAACGCCAGGAGGACATGGAGACCTTTGTGGTGGAAGCAACTCGGGAATCCATCACCCAATCAGATTGGGAGGCCCATGCTGAGTGGGCCACTCTATCTGAGGATCCGATGGGAGATTCAATCTCACCCAATTGCTGCGCCTAAGCTCCAGTCAAAACTGACTTGGGACCTATCCCAACTGAAAAAAAAATTTTTGCCCCACTCAACGGTGCACCAAACTTATCTGCACCGCAAAAAATTTGACTGACATCAGGAAAACAAAAAGCAAAGGCCAAAGCCAACGTGACTCTTTCCGCAAAAATTAACAAAACCCTGATAGTGTTGCTGCTAACACCTGCACTGCTGTGAAAGCCCGTGGGGACCTTGAAGAGGCTGGTGGGCCCGGGGCCCACCCCCTCTCACCTAAGGTGTGATGGGGGAAACCTTCACTCTAGGGATGCTGGATATCGCCAGACTCAAGGCCTCCCCATCCCAGGCTAGGAAACTGAGTTTTTTACAACACAATTTACCCGTGGATATCCTGGCCATCCAGGAGTCCCACTGTCCATGAGGTTCCGAGGAAGCTTGGAAAACAATGCTACTCCCATCCCTATCCTTTTGGTCGAAGCACAGTGGGGTGCTAATTCAGAGAAATAATTTTTTCAAATTCAAACCTCAGAAACATTCCTAAATAGCTGAGTGCTCGTTGTCACCTTCTCGTGGGCTGACGTTGTGCACACAATTGTCAACATCTATGCCCCAAACGGTGCACATGAGCGTTGGGAATTTTTCTTGTTAGTCAAATCCCTCCTGCTACCCCCTGATTCTTTCCTAGTTGGTGACATGAACTGTTGGCTAACCTCACCAACAGACTGGTGGCTGCCCTCACCCCATGCCCCACAGGGTCACGTAGAACTAAGCGTTCTAAAGGCCACCCTTGGGTTAATAGGATGCGCTGCCATGACATGCCCCACTGCTCGAAAACATGATGTGTCCCCACATCCACAATGGCCAATTAAGGTCCATGACCCGCATCAACCTTATTCTAATGCTGGCGAAATTCCAACCCCACATCTCCCACTTCAAAACAACAAAAATGGAATTCTCCGACCACCAATTGGTCTCAATAACATATCACTTACCCATCACAGTTGCAAAGGCCCCACATTGGTGCAAAATTTGCCCCCCCAAGCTCACATCGCCAGGATTTTCCACGTGGGTGGAAGAGGCAACTTTGGCGAAATCATTTGTTGCACCATTTTGCGTGGACCCCATTTCCACATGGGCAACTTTCAAAGAGGACACCATCTGCCACTATCGCCATCTCTCCTCCAGATGCTCACGAGCCACATCGGCAGTTATCTTGTGCGTGCTGGCAGAATTGACCTACTTGGAGTCTAACATTCCAGCCACAGGATACAGCCCTGCATGGGGCCAGAAGTGGGCGGAGGCAGCCACCCACCTCAACGCACTCAAAAGGCAACACAAACATCAGGTTTGTGTCCAATACAGGGCCACACGCATCACCAAAGGTGACAAGTGCACCGCATACTTCTTTAAAAAAATTTTGCACCACGCCAGAGCGTGGCCTGCACACAGGTGTGAAGATCGGATAATTCCATTGTTAACACACTGGCCAAAGTGGCAATCAAAATGTAAAAATATTACTCCGAGTTATACCAAGCTGAACCAATTCAGCTGGCCTAAATGGCAGAATTTCTTGACCGAGCTCATATCCACACCATTTTCTGATACCCAGAAATAATTAATTTAATTACTCCGAATGAATTATGGACAGCCATTCACGGTGCGCCAAACCAAAATGCCCAGGCCCAGATGGCATTCCATATGAGTTCTACAAGAAATATTTCAAATATATATCCCCATTGCTGCTAGCCTCACTCAACCAAAGCCTGTTGGAAACGCGCCTCCTACCAGGAGGACATGAGGCCTTTACTGTCACACTCTTCAAGAAAGGGGATAAGCTTGACTTAGCCAACTGGCGCCCCATTTCTCTAACAAACACAGACACCAAAATTTTAACAAAAATCATGGCTAACCGTTTAGGGACTGTAGCATCTGCCACCATCTCCCCAGAACAATTCAGTTTCATCCCCAGAAGGTCGATTTGGGATAACGTGCACTCTGTGGCTAATGTATGTCAGTCCACAGCCTCTGGGGCACTTGTATTCTTGGACCAACAAAAGGCCCATGATAGAGTAAACTGGGAATACCTTAGGGCCTGCCTCCATCAATTCCGCCTACCCCCCCCACTTCATAAACTGGGTGATGCTGCTCACGGAATCTGTGACAATGGCAGTGCGTGGCCCAGGCTTCCTAATGGAAGTAGTCCGCCCTCAAAGGGGCCTGTGACAAGGGGACCCCCTCAGACCACTCTTATACAACTTCAGCCTTGACCCACTACTGCGAAATGTGAATGCCCACCTCACTGGGGTCCATGTGCCAGGCCAAACCCCAGTCAAGATGATGTCATTTGCAGATAATTGCGTGGTGAGGGTGTCTAATAACAAAGATGCACGCGCTTGAAGCCCTCATCCAGGAATATTCCCGGGTAAGCAACGCGGCACCGAACGCCTCCAAAACCAAAATCATCCTCCTTGGTCAGTTTCAGAACTGCTGGGCCCCAGCAAGTAGTTCCCAACCTGGCCCATCTGCTCGCCCACATCCACGCCTTACTTACTCAACACACACCGCCCCACTGGTGCTCCCCTTCATGCCACGTCCTACCATAGGACCGGTGCACCATCTGGGCGTGTGGATGGAGGCAGGTGGATATGCGTCAGCAGTAATGGAGTGCCATATACTGGACAACGTGATGAAGCGAATCGCCTCTCTCAGAGCCCACCATACTACCCTCACTGGCAGGGTTGTTCTTGCCAACTCTATGCTCCTATCCAAAGTCTGGTTTGGAGCCCATGCCATCCCCTTCACCCCAAGCTTCTTCAAATCCCTGTATGCTTTGCTGCAAGGATGGCTTTGGTCAGGCTGCCCTCCACCAGTATGGCTAGAGGTCATGTTTGGCCCTCATCATCAAGGTGGCATGGGCCTGCTTGACTTCAAAGCCCATGCTGCCAAGATCCTGGGCACCTGGATCGCGGCCGTCACCGCTCCTACACTCCCATCCCAACACTGGTCCCACGCAGCCCGCTCTGACTTCTCCTGAGCCTTGGGCCTCTACAATCCATCAAACCCCCACTCCCTGATGAAATACCTCGCATCACACACATTGGCCGCAGGTCCTCACGGACTAAAACCCACTACAAACGAATCCTACTCTCCATGCGAAGTGCAGGATGAAGAATTCATATTAGTGGACATACAACCCAAAGAGGCCGCCCCTCTCCTCAGTTCACACAAGAGGTACAGGGGCTACCCATCCATGATGGCGTGATCCCCATTCGACCCCAAGTCCTATCCAGGGTGGACTACCTGGACATGATGACATCCCTTATTCCACTGAGACCCAAAAGACTATCTGGAAATATGCACACCATCCTCTGTTGCAGCCTCAAGTCCGCTCCCATGTGTGGCGCTGCCTGAGGCGGGTGTATCATACAGCTGAGCGCTCTAACGCTTTACACTCATCCTGTGTCATGTGTGGCCAGTATGGAACGCTGTTCCACCGCCTGGAGAAGTGCCCCACCTCTAAAGTGATATGGCGCGAAGTCCAACGTCTGCTAGGCCAGGATCAAACGCATCCCTTCAGTCTGTCAAGAGATATGTTTGCTTCATCAATGGCCTCCCCCTTCCACCCTCCCTCCATGCTCTGGTAGTTGCAATCGCCATGTGGACTATCCACACGATTGTCTTGGATGCCATCGCTGGATCCATCCCCACCCTCCCTGAAGCTGTCCACAGATTCCGGTCTCATTTGGTGGATCACTTTCAAGCATGGATGTTTGGATATCTCCCACCGCGTCGCTGACAGCTGGTCTCCTCCTGGTTCCCAGTCTGGTTCAACTAATCAGACCCCTTCCTCCACACATGCTCAATAGTGGCTACGGCCCCTTCACACGTTCCCTCCCCTCCCCATAATTGGCGTTCCCGCTGGCAACAAGAGATAGCATCGCTTCTCTGGGGTGCCTCCCCTGGTACTAAGTTTTGTCTCATCTGAGTCATATTCGGAAGTGTCCATCCCATGGTCAGCCTTCCCCGCATTAAATTTAATTTTTAAATATATCAAACGTCCCTTTGGGGATGGTGACAATTCCCTTAGACCCTGCACATTTAGCTATTGATTCCTTCAACATCACATTTGTCAATCAGGTGAAAGAAGAAGCGTCAAGTGAATCTCTTACTGCTAAGCATCACTTTTCGAAAATCAATTCAGCCTGAAATTTAGCTCCACTAAAGAGAGATTTACAAAGTTATTAGCAAATATGGCTGGAAACCCCGCAAAAGAACCCGCAGGCTATGCCAAACGAGCCAGCACCACCCCCAAACGAAGCAACCCTCGGTTACCCACCTCAGGGTCAACCAGAATCACCCGCTCTCAAGCAGCAGCCATGAAAGCAGGCACCACCCCCCAACCTGGAGCTACTCCAACTAGCGCCAGTTCACCTGATCGCACTTCTGCAACCTGCACGCCTAACAGCTCTGTGTGCGCTGCCTCCCACCAACCCGCTGGGCCCCCTCCAACCAAGTAGGCCATCACCCACGCTGTTTTAATGGCGTCTGCTCAGTTGAATGCAACTCAGCCCATCCAGACAATCACCTCCCCCATTGTGTCAGCTAATTCAGCCCCATCTATTATTGCTGACGCCATGTTTCCTGGCTCCCTCCATGAGGGGCGATACCCAGCTAACTGGCCCCCAAATCCTCAGATGTAAGGTTGGATTAGCCGCACATTCTGGTTCACTAAGCACCAAATTGGGACAATCTACTCTTCCCAATGAGGATTCAAATGGTTCGGATTTTGGAACTTCACACCAGTTCCAATCTCACCCGTCCCATTTAAACCCCATAATCGGCACTTCTCAAGTCGGCACTTTATCTCAATATGCTGAAAACGACCAATTCACCAATCAGCCAATGAGTTTTGCCCTCGAAATCACAGCAAATACTCGGGCTGAATTTACCCAAATAGATTGAGATGGTGATGAAACATCTCCCTCCTCCCAATTGGCTGGAGTTAATTCCAATCTGGATGGGACTCCCCAATTTAGCGAGGCCCAACAATCACCTGGCCCCCAAACCCTCGGATGTAAGGTTGGATTAGCCGCACATTCTGGTTCACTAAGCACCAAATTGGGACAATCTACTCTTCCCAATGGGGATTTAAATGGTTCATATTTTGGAACTTCACATCAATTCCAATCTCACCCGTCCCATTTAAACCCCATAATCGGCACTTCTCAAGTCGGCACTTTATCTCAATATGCTGAAAACGACCAATTCACCAATCAGCCAGTAATTTGCCCATGAAATCACAGCAAATACTCGGGCTAAATTTACCCAAATAGATTGGGATGGTGATGAAACATCTCCCTCCTCCCAACTGTCTGGAGTTAATTCCAATCTGGATGGGCCTCCCCAATTTAGCGAGGCCCAACAAACCGCCCCTCAATTTAATATGACGCCAGCAATTGCTTTAATATTCCAGAAACAAGGGAACTCCGCAAACTTGTCCAAACCACCAGCTCACACTCAACCTGCAATTGCAGCCCAAAGCAAACACAAACGTACCAAAGGAGCCACTGGGGCGTGGCAAAAACCTCTGGCACCAACGCTACCCAAAGCTGATCCCCGTGAAGTGGCGTTTATTGCTGATGTTAAGAAATGGGCCGAAACTAGAGCGCAAAAAGCTCTACCTCACTCAACCCTCTCCCACGCAATTCGCCTTTATTATGGGCATAACCCTGTTGAATTCTAAACGGAGGATTACTTCTCATACTTTGCAGCGATTGCGGAGACATTCCCTATTAACACCACCATCCATGAATCAGTGGAGGGCCACTACATCGATGTGGGCTTCACTGAAGCTGCCCTTGCTGACCATGCTGCCACCCTCCAGGTCATTATTCCACGCGGATCTCTTCGCATCTCCCGCACACGCTCTCACCTGGAGAAAATTTCATGGGTTACTTTTTCCAACCTACCAACGACTGTTGATCCTGAGTCTCTTAAACTGGCACTCCATCGTGGTTTAATGGAGTTTGGGTCTGTTCTTTCAGTGGACTTTAGCGTCCCCTCTTACTATGCTCCCACTCAAAGAGCTCGCACTGCTAGGGCGTCGTTCATCCCCTCCCCCACTGTATCCCATAACATTGAGGTTATTCCTCGTGTGGCGGTAGTTAGGGCATGCCCTGATATCTTTTTTGTCGACCCTGATCAGGCGCGCCCCCGGTGTTCATGGTGTAACGCCCTTGGACACTTGTATAGTGGCTGCACAGCTCGAAAACAAGCCCTCTTAGCCACCACCCAGGGGCCTAAACCAGGCCAAAAACGATCCCACATGGCTGCAGCAGCAATTCCACAACCCACACAATGGGTTCCCGTTCAAGACCTGTCCCCTGAGGCCTTACGCCTAGCAGTTGAAACAGCTAACCCCACTATTGGTGTGGGATACCTTCGCGCTCATGCCTCCCTTCCAATGGGCTTCTCCTCCAATCTCCCAGAGTCAACTCCCTCTCTCACCAAGCGCAAGGCATCTCCCACAGGGTGCCCCTCGTCAGCCACCCCCATTCAGGGCTCCGCGGCACCCCCACCAACCTCCACCAGCGATTTATTGCATCAGCCCTCAGCTCCCAATGGAGCTATGCCCACCAGCATGGACTGGCAACTCGCGGCCTGCGGTAGAAGTGCCACCTCAAAGAGTCCTACCCCAACCCCACAGTCCATTTCGCGCGGATCCTTTGAAGTGTTGGAGGAAGTGAATATGGACTCAGACTCATCAAATGGGGACACCTCGGAGGTCACCATTGAGCACCCTCAGGTCCTTCCCCTGCAACGGAGCGGGGCAGCATCCTAGGCTGGCTTACTGGGTCCTCCGCCCTCCCACCCTCTCCTTCCCCTCAGAACCCTCGACGCTCCTCACGGATTGCAGCTAATAGTCAAGCTAAAGGACTCAAAACTAGCCGCCTCACAGCAGCAGGTTTAAGCGCTGGAGACCCCCCAGGACATGGAGGGGAACAGCTATGAGTCCCCATGGCAGCACCCTGGCCCTGCAATCCATCAACGCAAATGGGTTGCGGGACTTTAAGCGGAGAGCCCGCCTCCTCCGAAACTTCAGGTCAGCACAAATTGACATCGCTGCTGTCCAGGAGCCCCATATCCTCCCCCACGAACAATCTGCATGGAATGAACAGTTTGGAGGCAACTCCTTCTGGACAAACCATGCTGCCCTTATTGTTTTGAATCCCCGGGTTATAACCCATTCTTTTTCACAATATCTAGGTGGCCGCCTCATACTGGCCAAACTCACCACTCCTGACTTCTCCTTATTCGCTGCAAGCATCTACCTGCCTAATGCAGGTCAGGAGCAAAATCGGCTCTTGGAAGAGCTCCTCCAACTCAATCTCCCACGGAATACAGTCCTCTTAGGAGATTTCAACACAACCATAAGTCGCGTCCGTGACTCTTACCCCCCTGCAGCAAAGGAACGCCCTGGATCAAGTCGCCTCCAGGATTTCCTTCGCCTGAGTGGCTTTATAGATGCGCTTCCACCCTCCGCGTCTGGCCTAGGTTGCATGACTAGGATCCAGTATGTTGGAGGAGCTTTCCAGTCAGCGTCACGCATAGATATGGCACTGATTGGCCCCCTGCTAATTGGCCGCGTCTCCTCTCCCATCTCTCGTGACAACCATCTGAGTGATCACAGGTCACTCACCGTTGTCCTCACCACCACACTTAGACCGTCGCGTAGGTTCTGGCCTAGGGTTGCCCCAGCTCTTCTCAACAACCCCTTCACTAAGGAGAAGCTGTCTATGACCATCCGGGAGACTCTCACCTCCCCCCACCCCACCTGCTTGACCGCAAGGCTAGATGGGCGGTGACCAAGGTGGGCATCACCCGCGTTGCTTACAACTGTGCCAAAGCCCAGATGACTGCAGCTCGCGCCAGAGTCAAAAGGGCGTAAGCCAGAATCAGACATCTAGAGCGAAACTGCCAGCCTTCGCCCTCTCCCAGATGGTTGGAAGACTGGGAAGCGGCGCAGGAAGCACTCCGCTTAGAGCTCACACTGCAGGAAGAACGGGCAGCAAACTTTACAACATCTCATTACTATGCTCAATGGGAACGCCCCACCCGCTTCTTCTTTCAGAAACAGAAAGCCCGGTCAACAGCGCAGGATATTACTGCACTGAAGATTGGCACTACAACCACTTCAGATAAGGAGGAAATCACGCAGGAACTACACCGCTTCTACTCCAGCCTCTTCCATGCCACCCAGGTGGACCCATCGGACATCCAAGACTTCCTGTGGCGGGCTCCAGAGCCGCCCATTGACCCACGGGCTGATGAGGCTCTACTGGCGCCTATTTCCATCCAGGAGGTGATGGAAACCCTTCTGAAATCCCCACGGCTTAAAGCCCCAAGCCCAGACGGAATACCCTTTGAGGTGTACCTTCTGGAACCTGCAGTGATAGCCAGAGCCCTCCGCGACCTCTTCGCTGCACTCTTGGTGAATGGCGAGGTCCTCCCCGACTCCAGAGGCTCAATCACGACCCTCATTCACAAGAAGTCAGACCGTGAGAACCTGGCGAACTGGCGCCCCATAGAGTTGATCAACACAGACCACAAGCTCTTCACGAAGCTTCTGGCCAACCGCATCAACAAATGGGTGTCACCTCGCCTCTCCCCATCCCAGTACGGTTTTATTCCGGGGAGGTCGTTATGGGACAACTATAATGACCTTCACGTGACTTTGACTGCTAACTCTTGTAAGGTGAATGGCTTTGTGGCTCTTCTGGATATGGAGAAAGCATATGATCGGGTAGCCTGGAAGTATATTGATGCTTCCCTGGCCCGCTTTCATCTCCCACCCGCAGCTAGGCGCTGGATATCAGCGCTCTATGACCAGCTCCACACCAGAGTCCTGGCGCCAATGGGTTTTACAGTGGCAGTACCAGTTGGACAAGGTCTCCGGCAAGGGGACCCCCTGAGCCCTATCCTTTTTAACATCACCCTTGACCCCCTCTTGGCCTCCTTACAGGACAAGCTAACAGGGATTCTGGTCCCAGGTAAAGCCCTCACACGCACCATGGCATTTGCAGATGACACTGCCATTGCATTTGGCTGCCCTGGGGATGTTGCCCTCGCTGCTGTGACCATTGAGAGGTACACCAAGGCGTCCAACGCCATGGTCAACACCTCCAAGATAACAGTTGTACAGGTCAGCTCCCCCACCTTCCCCCCACCATTTGGTATTGAACCTGAGCGCGGTACCTTCCGTCACCTGGGCGTTCTCACCAACCAACAAGGAGTTGCGCTAAAAGACAATGAGGACTTGCTCCTTGCAGCAGTTAACTCCAGGATTACTAGTCGGGACCGGCGGCACATCACCCCCCAGGGTTGAGCTCTGATGGCCAATGTGTTCCTCCTCTCCAAAGTCTGGTTCCTAGCGCACGTCTGCCCATTCACAGATGCCTTTTATACGCGGCTCAATGTACTCCTCCGCTGTTGGATCTGGGGCTCAAACCATCCACCAATGGCCCTCTCAACCATTGCCTGACCCTGCAATGAAGGGGGCCTAGGGCTTCTGGACACGCGATCCCACGCCACCACAATCTTCCTGAAGTTCCTATGGCCGATTGTCTGCTGGGACGCGACCCCCATGCTCCAATGGGCGCCCGCCCTCCGCCAGTCAGTGTCAGCAGCTCTGGGTTTTCCTAGAGCATCTCTGACCTCATTAGGGGAGTGGCTCACAAACCACCCAGGTCATCGCCTAAAACCATCCTCATCCCCCTACTGGAACCAGGCTCTCCTTGCCCTGAAACGAGTAGGCGCGCGGATCCACCATGCCTTCCCATACAGAAGGGAAGGCCCTGGCCTCAGCCCACGTCGCCATGCAATTGTGCACAATGGACAAGTTGTCACAACTCGCCTCAACCCCCAAGATCGTCCTCCCATCCGCCCTAGACTCCTTGAGCTCCTCCCTCCCTCCGTGAGATTTGACCTTAAGGAATTGTGGAAGGACGTCTATCACTTCATCCTGTCAGCAAAGGTGTCCAACACCTTATGGAGGGTGCTCCACTGTTCATACAGGACAGGGGACCGGACTGGCCCTACTTTCCAGCACCGAAGCTGCCCCCGCTGTGTGGAGCCTATTGACTCCCACCTCCATCGTTTTTTCACCTGTCCAGGTGTCGTCGCATTTTGGCCAAAGGCCCGCGCGCTCCTCCATGCTCAGCCCTGGTCTGGACACCCTGTGCAAGACCTCATGTTTGAGCAGACATTGCCTGGTTGCCACCGACCCCTCCGTGTCCTCGCCTATGCCACAGCCATCTGGACCATCCATAACTCCTTCCTTCGTGCTGCCTTTGACCAGCAGGTGTGGACCCTTCCACACATGATCACCCACTTTCATGTACACTTTGAGATGGCCCTGAAGGTCTGCACTATGTCGCCAACCCTCCCCCGCTCAGTTGTCACTGCAGCACGGCTCTGGCGCGCAAACCCCCTCCCTTTCTCGATGCCTCCTCCCACACCTTCCCTCGCCTCAGGCTCTTAGGAGCCCAGGCGTAATTCAATAAACATCGATTAATCCCCCCTTGGGTTGGGACCATCTAGTACTAAAAAAAAAGAAGCGTCAAGTGAATTAAGTTTATGAGGATATTTTAACCGTGAGGCCTTTATCAGACCCTGACAGCCTGAGTCTGCATCTTTGTCTTATGATCATGCAATAGCTATGCCCACTCAGTTCACCAACAAATACGCCAAGGTTCACAAGGACTTCAAGGTTAAGAAGTCTGCTTCAACCCTTTGCCCCCTTAATGAGTTTTATGAAGCTAATCATGCTTACTTTTTGTTTCTATTTTATATTTCAGTAAGGCAACAAAAGGTAACTGTGACTGCCTAGGTGAGCACTGGAGCCACAGGGAATCTCATTGATCTTAATGTGGTGCAAGGTTTGAATCTTGAAATTACCTCAGGTTCAACAGTTTAAGGGGCATAATGGCACCCTATGCTCAATCACCTCTTTGTAAGCCATTTCGTTTTGTGGCTCATAATCATAATTTGTGGCCCACTTTGTGCAATCTCAGAGATGAAGAACCCAATTACTTTGGGGTAGGATGATGGCACCAGTTAGAGGGTATATACTTGGAGCGTAAAAAAACTCTCACCTCTGATACTCACTTGTGTGATACCCTGTCATGAGAGTGTCTGTAGTTCTCCTATTCTCGTAGAAGTGGTGAGAAATGCCCCACCACACCACCAGAGAACAACCTATTAATAACACAGGGGAGAGGGCCTCACGGATGGTGCCAGTATCAAAAGGGCTCAAGGTTATATTGTAGATTTTTATGTACTTTACAAGATAACACAGAACGATGAGGACTTGATTGGACTTCAGGGAGGAGTCCATTACCAAGTGCAGATACAAATCTGGGTTCTTTGGGGCCTTCATCTTTGAGGTCCAATCCTTCCCAGAGAGGAAGGAAATTTGGTATATAATTTAGAAATAGTAAAATTATCTATAGAAAATGAGACCTCCTCAAGGAGCTCTGCGCACAAGTCAGACTAAGAGACCATTTTATTAAATTTAAACTAATGGGAGGTTTAAAAACAAGTTGATTAATAAAGAAAGTTGGTCATAAAATTACAAATAAACAATTGGGGGAAAATCATCTATAAAGCAAGGCACTGCATCCAATCAACCCAGTAAAGACAACTTCCCATACATCATTATACTGTAACTTAAACAATACTACACTCAAGTGATTGACTGTAGTTGATTTTTCCCCAATTCAGAAAAAATATAAATTTAATGGGTCTCAAAGGTTTGTTCTTTAACCAAACGCAAAGTACCATCATGATTTTTAAATATCTGGTGCATTTTAACGCCGCAGATGTAACGCTCATCTAACCATCATGAACACCCCAATTATAAACTTGGGCATCTTTTTCTTTACCCAGCATTGGTCCAGGGTGTGCTTCAGGTCAGGCAGCCCAATCAACTTTATTCTCTTGTCCTCATCAAGCCCAGCCTTATATTTACAATCTTTCCCTCAATGATGTCATTTAACTACGACAAATACCCCTTTTTTCCACCTTGACAGCAGGCAATTTAGTAGAAGAAATCATAGAAGACACATTAATGAATATTGTTCCTGTGCTTCCTACTTTGCACCTTATCCTTGATCCTTTAAGTCAGTTTTTGAGGTAGACGGTCCATAGCTGCAAAATCACTCAAATTTGATCTAAGTTTCCAATTACCTGTGCACTTCATTAAAAATTAATTATCCCCTCTATAGCTAAACTTCAACGGAAGACCAGGTGTTAAAGATGTGAATTGTAGACATAGTGAGGAAGAGTGGATTTTTTATAAAACTACTCCTGTGTCCTCTCCTGTGGTCTTTGCGCAAAAGCCTAATTACTTTGAGACCATATGTGGATTACAGCCAATTGAATAATGTGATAGTCCACTTTTCCTACCCTTTTCCCTTGGAGGCAGCGGTTTCCCAATCAATCTCTAAATTAAAGGTGTTCTTTAAACTTGATCTGTTAAATGCTTTCCATCAGGTATAGGTCAAGTCTGGCTAGGAGTGGCTGGCTGAAATTTTCACCTAGTATGTCATTTTCCAGTTTAATGATATGCCCTTTAGTATGAAGAACGACCCAGAATTTTCCATCTCTGAATTGATGACGCCTTGGGGTCTTAAATCTGCTTTGTTAAGGCTTATGTGAATGGCATCTTGATCCACTCACCCAATTTTGAACAACACAGAAAGGATTTGGCAGTAGTGGCTGCAGCTCTCCAGATGCTAGTCTGGTTGCCAAGCTATCCATGTGGTTTCTTCAAGGATGAAGCCCAATTCCTGAGGATCTGATTTTAAAAGATGATCATGCCATTGCGCCATCTAATCTGTACTCCATTAACCCATGGCTCACCCCCAGTAACACAGAAACAACTGCAGAGCTTCTTAGGAACTTTTATGGTTTTAAAAAAGTTCACTTCCATTCCAGAGCTGGCCTCACCCCTTCACCCCCTCACAGGTAAGAATTCCCTTTAGTTTGGACTCCAGAATGCTTGCAGGCATTTGAGGCAATAGAGGTATTCACTACTACTTCCATCCTTTGTCGTGCATGACAAAGACAAGCCATTTATTATGGCATGCGATACCTCTGGAACTGCAGTGGGGCCTGTACTTCTGAAGGAACATGAGGAGCGTAAACACCCTGTGTTATTTTTAAAGAAGTTCAGAGCCATGGAGCGAGCTTGGGCTATTTATGATAAAGAGTTGACGGCAGTTTCTTAGTCCCTGATGCATTGGTGGTACCTGTTACAGGGGGCCAAGCATACAGTGGTTGTGCGAATGGACCACAAGTCACTCACTTATTATTGCAAACCTCAGAAGCTGGCTGGCAGGCAGACTAGGACTCATTGCGACTTTCAGAGCTTTAATTTCAATTATGAATTTGTCAAGTGGGTCACCCAATTTTGCAAAGTCTTTTAAGCCGCGCACCCCTAATGGGTCCCACTATAATATTGACTCTAAATTAGTCACAGTGATTTCCTCTGAGCAGGTCAAAGCTCCGCCACCCCAAAACCATTGCTGCAGTTACATCCCTTAAACTAAAGCCTAATCTTTAAGCTAAAAAAACAAAGTCCAAAACCAAATCCCATAGTCCATTGTCATGGAGCGTGCTGATATTAAATAAAACTGGCCTGGAACTCTGGTTGAGTGAACACCCAGAACACCACTCAGGAATACCTAGGTATAGCCATCCATATTGATGGATGGATTTTCAGAAGGCTGCCAGGAGGATTAGCCAGAGATTTCCAGAATTGTAAATTATTGCCACTAAATTTCAAGCAGAAATCTCAACCTTAAAAATATATTTAATTTTTTTGGAGAATTTTTTATCCTAACCAATATGGCGGAAAGGGAAAAAAGGAGTGACAGCGGTACCTGTTGGGGCCCGCTGCCCTATATGCTCATTAAATAGGTAACTAGAGCTAAGCACTCTACCATTGAGAATATTTTACGATTTGGTTCCTTCAGATCATTATTCTAAATGGTTTCTGATACTGACTTGGTATGGTGCCGTTTAATTGGCATCAGATTCACTATCAAAAATATTTACTCCGCTGCAATTGCACTTAGTATGATGGTGCCTCCAGTGAATGGCAGGCTACACCATGGCCAGGACACATAGGGCTGTCTCCATTGGGTAAGAAAATGTTGACCACTCCCATATGTGTCAGGTATGGGATCACTTGAAAAAAATATGAAAAACTTGTGGATGGGTATCAATGGGACCAAATCTAACTTTTTTCATTATTTTTGGTGTAATCTAAATTTGACCTTCCCAGCAGAACTCAAACCTGCTGCTACTACTTCTTAAAGTAAGTGCTATTTGCCTTCCACTGTCAATGGATTCTACCCTCCGCCATCTCCTAGCACATCTTCTACATACCCACCAACTCTTTGGCGGTTATCAGGGGTGGATGAGGTGCGATTACAGATGATACACCATTGCCCATCTCTTGTACACTACATGAGCTATATTGCCCAGAGTGATGAGAGGGACGGCCACCAGCTTACTCCCTTTTTTGTTTAAAATGGGAATATCTCCCATTAAAGCCGCAGGGGTTGTTCCTAAAGACTTACATCCACATCTCCCATTATCACTGACTTTCTTTTAGAACCAGCAGCCCCTGTTAACAAAGGTTCTCCCCTGGATGTTGTTATCCATGATAATCCTTCTATGCCAGTGACTGAAGCTACTCCATCCAAACCAGTTCTTAAATTTCCTGTCACTGAAATTCTCTTCTAGATGCTGTTTTGGCATCCCAGGCAACAGATCATGAGGGACGGAATCTCCTTGCAAAGATTGACGCTAATACTTCACCTTCTGGATGGTATTCTCAAAAGATAGGGTATTGTATTTTTATAACAAGGTATGATTACCTTTGGACTGCGTTCCCATGTCATAAGGGGCATCATGATTTCTTACCATGTGGAACATTGTAGCAAAGAAATGTTTTAATTTAATCAAATGAAGGTATAATTATAATGGATTGACAAAGGAAGTCCCTTTCTGGATTGAACAACTTTTTATCTGCTCAAGGTCCAAATCAGATAGAACTTGGCGGAAAAATCATCTCCACCCTCTTCAACAAGCAGAAGGCCTGTGGAAATCACTTTCATTGGCTTCATCCTAAGTTTACCAAGGTCCCATTGGAATGACGTAATTAGGGTGGTTGTAGACTGTTTCACCAAATGTGCAATCTTTATTCATTGTTTGACAACTACTAGAGCTGAGTATTTGACACAATTGTTTGTAGCACATGTATTTGCATTGGTTGGGGTTCCACAGAATAGACACTGACAGGGGACCTTAGTTTACCTCGCAGTTTTGGAGCCTGTGAGACATGTTGAAAATTAAGCCTTGCAGATCCTCAGCTATCATCCTCAGTCTGATGTCTAAACGAAGCATACTAACAAGTCATTAGAGCAATACCATTGACGCTATGCAACTGCCTCACAGGATACATAGGCAGAGGATCTCCCTTTAGCACAAAAATTCATTTAGCAACTCCTTCATTTGTCAAAATTGGTGATCCTATGTATGCAATTATGATGCAACCTTACTTTTATTTTCCTAAATTGTGGAGTGATATCCCAGCAGCAGATATCTTTGTACCCCACTTCAAGAAGGTCCACAAATAAGTCCAGAACCAGCTGATAAAATCAACAAATGATACCAAGAGGTTTTCAGATAAATAGTGACGTGAGGCACCTATCTATTAATAAGAGGTTTTGTAATGGTGGATGCTAGGAATCTTCACCTCAAAGTGCCATTTTTTAAAATAGCTTGCAAACGCGCAGAACTCTTCCTCATTTCCTATGTGTTGAACAACATTTCTTCCACGTGGAACTGCCCTCACATTGTAAGATTCTTAGCTCTTTTCACGCCTCTTCTTTATCATCATTTAAAGGACAGAAGCATGTGAAGGTAGATCCCATCATGGTAGAGGGTGCATTAGAGTTTGAAGTGGAGCGAATTTTGAACTTACAAAGAGTTAAATGCAGTTTACATTACCTATCTTTCTGGAAGGGGTTCCCATATTATGAAGAATGTTGAGTTCCCTCAAATAGCTTTATAGAACTGTCAGAAATTAATTTCTGGGTTTCACAAGGCCAATCCCAAGGTTCTTCACCATACCCACCCAAAAAAGCTACCCTTGCAGCCATTAAACTCCCTACCCCACAAAAGCATCACGCCCTGGACAACGCCCCTAAAAGATGTTGAACCATATTCTTTTATGAAAGGGTAAGGCCCTTAGCTCCAGCTATTAAGCTGGACAGGGTCATCCACCTCCTTAAGTCAATAAAGGGGAAAACTATAAGACCTCGCCCCTCACCCAGATCTCTGAACTAGGGCATACCTTGGGTGAGGGATGGGTGGCTGCTGCTCTCCCATGCCTGCCACACAAAATTTCTCCATATACCCCTCAACCCAAGTCCATTCAAGCTTCAAAATATGCAAAGTATTATTTAAGGAAATTAAGCATATTTGTTGTGGTTTAAATTAATCTAGAAGTTCTATACCATGGCTTCCTTCACTGTCCCCAAAAGTGGGCTTAACCAGAAGTCAATTGAGGTAAAATCTATATATCAAGTTAAATTTGAGCAAAAAGTCAAAAAGAAATTGCTAAAGATGGAGATCAAACCTGACAACTCATTCTGAATTAAAAAATTGATTATAACATTTGGAAATCAGAAAAACGTCCTTAGGTTAGCTTGGAACCAACATCCAATACTATAAAGGGAATTTGGTGGTAAAAACCATTATTTGCTGAATTTGAAATAAGATATCGTTTACTACTACCATTATTTTTTTAGTACTAGATGGTTCTACTACCATTATTTTTTTAGTACTAGATGTTCTACTACCATTATTCAGTTTAGAAGCTCTCCTGACATCCCACCATAAGACCCATAACCATGCTAATGGTAGGGTATTAGTTATTCTTTTTCTTTAGTGTCTATTATATAAAAAAATAAAAACTTATTATTAAACCACACTTTTTGGTTAACTAAATAAGTAAAGTGGCAAATGAGCAACAATTAACTGGGTTAGAGGCTTTTCAACACCCCTTCCAACATAAGCCACCCAGAGCTCTTTGAAACCAGTGATGCCTTAGAGCTGTGTCTGCCCTTGTTGGTCTTAGCATACCCACAAAGAAAGCTAGGTCTTTCCTCAGCACGATGAAAAACTAACCTTTACTACCTTGGACCAAAATATTACTAAAATGGTTTTTCAAAAAAAAGTGAGAATATAAAGTGTACAGAGATTAAGTTATGGAAAAAAAAGAAATTGGTCTTGGTTGGTGATTGGAAAGTATTACTGGAGGATCAAAATCTTAATTTGTTCCATGGTTAAGGGGTGAAAAGCTTGCTTAGGCTTCTAGCATGTTCTCAAAAACCTATCTGGGTGAGATCTGATTATCTGAAAAGGATTTATTAGACTTATTGGTTCTGAGGAGGGGGATAATTGTACTATACTCAAAGATCTGCTCACTTTTAAAAGGAGAATTGATAGGGGACCTAGCGCCTAACTGCTGTGGCAACCATTAGGTACTGTTTTAGTAGTTTATGTTTTAAACATAATAAGAATCTGCTGTAGCTTTTTAGCATGATCACAAAAGGGGTGGTTTGAGGTAAAACCCACAGCAGCACAAAAAGGGTGAAAGGGTATGAGTTATGGAGCATGGGTAAGTTTAAGCATAAGTTTTTCAGAAAAGTGGGTTACCTTTTGGGGCCATAGTATGAAGCTTTGGGTCAGAGCATATGTGACCAACCCATCTATCAGCTCATGGTAGAGCACTGCAGGGATGAATGGGTTAGAAGGCCAGAAATTTGATGCAGAGCTTAACATTGGCAGCAGATATGTTTAAGTTCTGTAAAATAGGTCTTTTTTGTACAACAGTTATACTATGGCTGGAATAGATGCATCAGTTTTGCAGGAGAATCTGAGGGTAAGGTTATATAGGAATGTAGATTAATGGACCTGGATGGCTAAAGATGCATAAGGATAAAAATTATAAAGCTAAAATATGGATTACTTATTCTTTATGTTGGAGTCAAACTTACTAAGTTTATTTTCTCGTGAGAAACCATACTTTACTTAATCTGGGATAGAGTCAGTTAGTAAAATGAGTTAAATTTATATTTTGTATTAAGAATAATTAGTTTGTAATGGCAAGAGCTTAAGTAATTTATGGTAACCTATATATAAGGTAGGATGGACTACTCTAATTCCTTATGTTAATAAAAAAGAAACAATGGTTTTTGTCATTCTATTTTAGGCAAGTATTTTTAAAAGCAGGATACATAAGAGTAGTGTGATATTGAGTTAAAAGAGATTATGCCATGTATTGGTTCTATTGAGTACATATCATATACAACTTAAGTGACTTTAACAATGAGTACTTGATACTGGTAAAAATTTATAACACTATTTGCATACAATTGCTTTATCTTTAAGAAGCTCAGTCTTTTAAATTTTATTCAAATTTTATTCAAGGTGGGCCAACCTGAGGACAATACCGCATTAATTAAGTAATTGAAGAAATGTGAAGTAGGAAAAAAGATAAAACCTGGAAAACCTTCACATGTGGCATATGAGAGGCCAGGAACTCCATGGACCGCCTTTGCTATTTTCTATCTCAGTTCGGGGTATTGGTGCGCAAAAACAACACAATCATAATCATCCCCGACCCAAAGTTCATCTACTGGGATCAAACTCGGGGAGGCAGTGGTAGTGAGTCCATACTCTACCACTGGGGTATCCTCCCTTTTAGATAGAACTTATATTACTTCAAATTTTCAAGGTTCCCTTTACAGTTTGATTAAATCTTAACGCAGCGTTGCTTTAATTTATAAGAAATTTCTTGTACTTTAGCCTAGAATTTAATGTGCAACCACTTCCATTTTCCAAGTCATCCAATTAACCCATCTCTGATATGCTTCAGTTTCAGTAGGCTTATATGGTTATAGAATAAACTGTAATAAATTGAATTGCGCTAGCTACAGTCTGACTAAGTATGGCTAGATAAAAGGACTATAATTTTATATATGATATTAGAAGTAAATGGATTAAGATTATAGATTGGCGTTCTAGAGCAGAATTTATTCGTTTACTTGATTGGTCGTGCGCTGAGTTACGTTACTGTTCTTAGATTTAGATATCCTTTTAATTACCTTTGAAAGTTTGGGATGTAACTGGCATGGTTAGCATATTTAAGGGCTTGCAACTTGAGATCTATGCATTTAGCAGGATGTACAAATTTAAGAACACTAAGTCCATTTACAAGGCACCTGGAAATCTTGTACCCATCCTAGAAATGAACTACCGTTTGTTGCCACATAAACCAATACTGAGTTCTTCCGAGCCCACAATCGACAGTTTATCCATGGTTAACGCACCCTTGCTTAATACAGTTTTGCCTAAAAACAAAGTATTTAGTAATGATAGCGAAACTGGTTGTGAAGGTATATACACTGAGACGAGTAGCAAATCAACTATCCCACTTAACTTTACCACTGAAGCCTACTTGGACTTGGGCATGAGCATTATTTTAGAAGAGGGGCTTACCTGGGGTGATAGTCATGCCTTTTGGGTCCGTCACTCCAAAACCAACTCCTCAATGAAAGAATGCGAAGCCCTTGACTATTCAATTAACATCTGTTATAACAAAGTCAGGGAGGGTTTCTACGTCAAAGAACCTAAAGCTCTTTCCAACCCTAAACAATGTTTGTCACCATCTTGTACTTTTCTTACCGATTGGAAGTTGTTTTCAAAATGGACAAACCCTGACCTCAGCGAGTTACCATATTTTAATTGGGGTTCTTTAATCCAACCTGGGGTCCAAAACTACCTTCCATTGGATGGGTATATCACTACTGATGGGCTTCTCAACTTGACCCATTCTGACTCTGCAACCATGACGTTAGTATTTAAGCAACTCGTATGGCGCATCGAAGGCTCTTACGTGATGACAGTTCCAAAAAATGGTCTGGGGTATACCAATAGTACAACTAATGTCACCATCAATATCCCTCTAGCTAACCATAAAGGTTATCAAGAAGGACTGCTTGGACTATATAACTTCGATCTTAAATAACTTTGATCTTAAATATAAAAAAGAAAGTGGACATAAGTACTATAAATTTAATGTAATATTGCATTTTAATTAATTTCATATATATAACATTTGTTTATTTGCTAATAGGCGAAAGTACACTTTGAAGCGCTGTACTTAAAACTAACGATAAAACTATAGAAAATTTAATTAAGTTGAGTAAATTACTTTGCTATAAACGAATGTGTTAGTTTATTTCTCATAATTCAAATCCAATAACCCCGCCTCAGCTAAACAATTTTCACTAGGGTAACCTTAAATCCATAAGTGCACCATCCCAGGATATGCACTATCGATTTGAGTTTTATTGTAAACTAGCTGTGAAGCTGCAGCTTGGCTTACGTAAAAATTTACACCTTTGATTTTACCTTTTGTGATATCACATTATTAAGCTAGTAAAAATATCAATATTGTCTGTGCTTTTTATAATATTCTCACTTGAAATTTATTTATTACCAGATGATTTCAGTTAATTGTCTTAGTTTTTATATCTGACAGAATTCTGTAGACCAATAGTTATAAAAAACAATCAGAAGAAAACACTAAAAAGCTTATCTGATGAGAGATTAAACTCTATAAGAAAAGACTTATCAGATGAATCTAAACGCCATGTAAAACTAGATCTATCAGAAGATCTCATCAGCCTTTTAGAAAAAACCTCAGACAAATATTATAAGAATAAATTATATTATCATATTCACGCAAAAGAGATTTCAAAGATGAGATCAAACTCAAAGGCTATTTCAGATCTAAGAGCCTCAAATTTAGATTCAGTAAATATTCAAACTGATAACCTAATCCATCAGGAGATTAGCTTGTCAGCTCAAAATGAAATCTATATTTAATTTTGGATAGTACTAACTCAATCAAGTCATTTTATTTATTATCTAATTCTAAAACATATGCACTGATGCACCAGTACTGTTCATCAGATTATAACATAAATCTGGAATAGATTTAATGGTTGTTATCTGAACCCATCCATAAGCTATAGAAACACTCTAGGGTATCAGATAACTAACCCATGACCATGCAAATTATTTATCCCATGATAAAAACCACCTTGTATTTTATGTATCCTAATCTTATCATTCCTAATTCTTGTTTAAAATTTAAATTTATTCAAGGTATGCTGACCAGGGGATAGACATTACCAATACTCATTGAGCAAAAGAACTGAATGTTTAAATGGAACAATAAAAACAAAGCAAAATCTGCAATCAGGAGGGAAGTGGAATACTGCTAACCCACCATGGCAGAGGGTGAGGGGTTGGGTGACTCTTCTACAGGAATATTGTATGGTGGTGAAAATGGGTTCTTTTCTTCAAGCTCAGCTTGGAAGACAGCTTCAAGTAATTCTTCTAGATGATGTTCAGCTTAAAGGTGGACATCAAGGAGTTGGGATAAATTGGTTATATTGTGCTTAGTGGCTTTAGCAGATGGGTCAAAATCTGCTAGTTTCTGTAACATACATGACATCATCTTCAGCATCATCATACAATTTGTTTATTTTGGCCTGTGCTGCTTTGGGGAAATTTGGGGGAAGATGAGTGTGATCAGCCCTTCATGGAATTGAGCCACTGGTTGGGCCACTTCTTTGCAGAGGTTTGGGCAATAGGGTGAGGCCACAGCTGCTACAGCAAGCTGGTGGTCACTTTGGTAGGGGACAGCATTGGGTTTAGGAGCAAATTGTTTGGTGGATAGGGTTTTTCAAAAACAGAATTGTAAAATTCAGTCCATTTATAATCCATCAGGCCTAGAGGTTCACCAGTTTTCTTATTCATGATAACTTAAACTGATTTGTCAACCTCAGCCACTAGGTCCCAAGGATTCTGGTGTACAAAAATAGCGGATGTATAATTTGGGTGGGTAGTAGTCAAATGGGTTGTCTGTGTACAAATGTTGGTCCAAACATGACTCTGATTGGAAGGGTTGAATTTGGGTGGGTTAATGTGGATGGTTGGTTTGATGGGGCCAATTTCACACTCTGGCCCATTGAGTGAGAATGTTGAGTGGGAGGGGGTAACAAGACACTCCATACAGAAACTGCTGAAAAGGGCTCAGAAGATGTATCAGATTAAGTGGTTTGAGGTCAGGATTTTTTTGAATGGTCAAACCCAAAACAGAAGGGACAAATTTAGTGACTAATATCCACATGAGCCCAAACGAAATGCTCAGATGCCACTGCAATATAATCATGGGGATTTGTTGGGCTATGGCAGGGTAATGTAGGATTATGGTGGCACTAACAAGAGGGGCAGCAAGGCACTCTGCACCAGAGGGAACAGTAAAGTTGATGCTGGGCTGAGTTCCATAAGCTAATAGCCCTGCCATCGATTGTTCATATAAAATTTGGGGTGGGAGGTGGGAAGGGAAGGATGCAAAGGACATCACCATCATGTTGTCTGAAGGGAGGCGGGTACAGGTAGTAGGAATGGGATCGTTTTTGTAAATAAGGGAGTTGAAGCTGCTGCTGCATCCTCCACTGTCTGGAAGCCTATGTCAAAATAGCCCTTAAACAGGAAGAAATTGATATAGCCAGCTGGTGCAAATGCAACTGTGGCTAGTTTGAATATTGTCTTTTCAGCATATGGTAATAAAAGCCCATAGTTGACATGTAGGAAAAATTAAATAATGGAATGAGGGAGGGAGAGAGGATGGGGTGAGAAGGGTGGATGCATGCAAGGTGGAGCACTAAGTCCCATGAGGGGACAAAATGGCTGGTAGAGGTTGGCGGGCTAGTCAACCCCATGCAAATGCATTTGCCTGCAGGGCAGAAAATGCTAGGTGGGGGAGCACCGCTACTCACACTGGAGCAGTAGGAAGCAGATCTGAGGGCATCAACCAGAAAATGGATGTGGCCAGATGGCAGTGGTAATTTAATTTTTTATATAATTTGCATAAAAGCGAGATCAAGTGGAAAGAAAAGTTTTTTATTATTTCTAATTCTACATAAGGCTCAATACAATTACTATCATATAAAACCATTTCATGTGATCAAATATATTGTACATTTCTTTTAATCTAATATGGTCTAACTTTAGTTTTCCTATTATTACAGGATTACTTAATATACATTAGTCCTATAATTCTATTTACCGTTGGATATTATAAAAAAAGCAAAAATTGATATAATAGCCCAAGTGAGATCCAACAATATACAGTAGATGGCTGTTATTAGGTTTAAAAAAATTTTAAACTTAATAAATTAATATATAACTACCAAACAACTTAGCTGAAATATTATTAAAATAACCCATGCTTTAAATAATAAAACTATCAATTTATCTAAATCTATATGGTCTAATGAAATTAGTATAATTATTATATTAATAGATAGCTATTGATAATTTTAGAAAATAATTGAACTTATTGACTTAGCTAGATAACTACCAAACTGCATAGCAAAATCATTAGCTTAAAAATCAACCAAAAGAATTTTATGGAAAAAGAACTGACTTTAGAAATAATTAATTGTATTACACAAATTAATAAAAAATGCGTTAAAAATATGAAATAATTGGTAAACAAGCTTATAATCAAACAAACTGTTTTAAAAATTTAAAAAAAGTTAATGGATTATTGTATTTTCAACAGAGATATAAAAGTGTGCCAAATTGGAAGCTCTAGCTAGTCTGGAAGGCAGTTAAGAAATCAATCGCAATATTCAATCACAAACAGACACCACAGCAAGTGGAGAAAAATGTTTTAATTAAGATACTATAAACGTTTAAAACGTTTTAAACGTTTTAAAAACAATTTTTTGAAAATTAACAATTTTCCAATTTTCCAATGATTATAATATTCTCATAAGAGATACATAAGTGTGCCAATTTCAACCTTTTAGCTAGTCTGGAAGGTATATTAACTAGGAACTTTCAAATCAACATAATAAACTGCTCAGTTGTAACAATATACTTAGAATTTTTAAAATTTAAGATTTTATTTGGGGTAAGCCAACCTGGGGATGGACATACTGAAAGCTCAAAGCAAAAACAAAAACCTAAACAAAATGAAACGCCTGGATAATGTAACAAAACAAAACCAAATAGAAATATACCAACTAGGTGGGGAGATGGCTAATCACAAACAACCCATGGTGGAGAGGGAGGGGTTCATGGGGTAAGTCATTACCAAAACCTAGGCGTTGTCTGACTCTGACTATTGCAGAAAGCAAAGGCATGGGGGCATCCACATGGTTAGGTTTTATATGAGCAAAAACAGGGCCAGTTGATTCAAGTTGGGCTGTAAAGAGGGCCTCAAGGTAATTAGCAAGGTGTTTCTCAGCAGTCATATGGTGTTCAGGTAGAGAGATCAGTTTTTCAGCTTGTTCAGGGGTTATCTGATCATTGCAGAGAATCAAATAGGCACATTTATAAACGGCATTTACAGTATCATGGGCTGCTTTGCACAACCCTGTGATTTCAGTATTGGCAACATGGGGAATGCTGTGGAAGATGACCTTGGGTAAGCCTGAGGCCAGCATGCTGACAGCTTGAATATTGGCATCCCAGAGTTCAATATTAACAGGGGAGGATGCTGTAACAACGGCCAGTTAATGGTCATTATGGAATGGTAAAGCATTTGTTTTAGGTGTATACTGCCTGAGGTTAGATTGAGTATCAAAAGTCTGAGTATAAAAATTGATTAAAGTCAATATCATTGGGTTAGGATGGAATGATTTCACCTGAGGCATCAATCTCGTCCAATAGTTCCCAAAGATTTAGGTTGAATGGAATGCGGCCATGGAATGTAAATTGGGCATGGGGAGAATCAGATTGCACTTGGGTGGGTACAGTAGTCTAAGCCTTTTCCTGATTTGTTGGTGCAACTTTGGGTGGGCAAGGGTGGCTGGAGTTATGGGTGGGGACAGGAGCTTTGCGCTGGCCCATTGAATGAGTGATTTGAAAAGGGGCAGCAAGAGACACTATTAATAAGCAACCACCATGGCCACAGAGGAGGGAGTGGAGGTAGTGTCAGTTTTTGGAGGCGGTTTTTTGCTATGGTCAAAGGCAAAACGGATAAGACAAACTTAATGACCGTTGTTGACCCTAGCTCAGAAGCAGTGATCAGTTGCTGCAGCCAGATGAGCACGTGGAGAAATTTGTTGGGCCATAAGGGGGTGGTGAGGTATTATGGTAGCAATGTCATGAGGAGCGATAAGGCGCTCTGCACTGGTAGGTACAGTGAAATGGAGAATAGGGGTGGTGCCATAGGCTAAAAGCCCTGCCATTAATGCATCATATAAAACCTGGGCTGGGAGATGCAAAGGGAGGTTTGCAAAAGATACCACTAATGTAGAATCTGTAGGGAGTCAAGTAATAGTGGTGGGAACAGGGGTGTTTTATATATTAAAATGGTCACTGCTGCTGCAGCAGCATCCTCCTCAGAGAAAACCCAGTAATAAAATAGCCTTTAAAAGGGCAAAAAAAATAATTCTTACTTGTGCAAAGGTAGCCAAAACAAGCTCAATAATTGCCTTGTTGGCATATGGGAACAAGTGCCCATACTCAACACAAAGGTAGAAGAGAAGGTTTGAGCGTGGGAGGGCACTGGGGTTTGTAAAAGTTGGGTGGACCTGCGTAAGGTGCAATGTGAGGTCTCTAGGGGGAACAAACTGACCCAAAGAATTGGAAGGGCTGGCTGAGCCAGGTCACAAGCATTTTCCTCCTAATCAAAAAATCACTTGGAGGAGTTTCACCGCTGCTCCACTTGGGAGCAGCAGGTAGTGGGGCCAAGGACATCTGTGGAGTGGTGTTGCAGCAAATTGAAGTGTAAACTTGGTTTTACTTTTTAAAATAAAAATGAAAATGCTCAAAAATGAGTTTAAGCAGAAAGAGGTTGTAACAATATACTGACTACCATCATAATATATTTTAACTTAACTTTCTACATATAAAAATACTTTTAAAACTAAATTTTTTTCAGTAGATTAATATTTTGTCATCAGGGATATATAAGTTTGTCAAATTGCAAAGCTTTAGATAGTCTAGAAGTAGTTAAAAATCAATTACATGATTCCACTCGCCCAGACAGACAGATACCATGGAAAGTAGACAAAATTACCTTAAAATGCACTAAAAAGTATGAAATAACCAAAAAATATGAACTATAGATAAAACCTTTTTGAAGTTGGCACCATATTTCAAACCGACCTATAGAATTTTTCTCATAAATAATAGAGCCCCATGTATGGTATAGCACTGGATCGCTGATACAGTGAATTGTTATCATTAAAAAGCTTATGTCTGTATCTCATGCGTTCTCCTGAGTAGAAATTCTTTTAAAAGAAAGACCCTATATATACTCAGCACTGTGTGTTCTTAGATGCTTACAGTTTGTACTTGGACTCAATTGTATAAGCTCTAATTTGTATTTGTGAGCAAAATCTATAAGTCAATTTGATATATGGAGTAACTTCAAAAAGGTTTGAGTAGATTATTTATACTCTTTTTTAAAATATATTTATAATTTTTGGAGCATTTTTATCAATCACTTCAAACTTTTTAGTACAGTTTTATCAAATTATTTATACTTTTTGGTGAATTTTTAAAAGTTTATCTTTTACCTTAAAATTTTTTAGTGCACTTTTTATTAATTATTTCATACTTTTTAATGTTTTTTCTAAAATTGGCTCTTTTTTCCCAAAAGTTATATATATAAATGTGTGTGTGTGTTTAAAAATGATATATAAGACTTTGATTAGAAAAGGTATATCATCTTAGCTGAGCGGTTAAGTATTGTTTGTAATTTTGATAATCTCAATGATTTTAATTATAAGGTTGATGTTTTTAACTGATTTGATTATCCCACTATTACAATAAACTTACCAATGTCAATCAGTAATGCTTAATTCTAATTTACTATTTTGTTGATTTGATTAGTCCAAAAATCATACTAAAATGAACAATGGCTATCTACAATACTTTTACTTTATTTTCTTAGTTGATTTTATTGGCCCAATTATAAATAAAAGTAAAAATGGGCCATCTTCAATACTTAATTTAATTTACTAAAATTAGTTGTTTTGATTAGTTAAATTTCATAATAAACTTACCAATTGCCATCTACAATATCTCAAGCTTGTCAAACAATGAAATCATTTCAATGCCTGGATTTTGAACAAATCCCCTAGCCATATGACATATGCATGTCAAAACTACACTATAAATGCCCTATAGTAAAGCAAAATAAGCATGTATCTACTGGTATAAAAGCTAAATGAGACTTAAATTATGAATTTAATACTTTATCTGATGACAGTATTGAGGCTTTGGGTTTATGACCTAATTTCAATCTCTTGAGTCACTGGATCAATGTACAGAATAAAACTTCAATGAAGGAAAAATTTGTTTTTAAGTGTTGTAAAAAGCTTGTTTTCTCCAATCCAATCTATAAATTGTTCTGGGAACTGGTGATGGAACTTTCTAGTGAAATTTTAGTTAGTGTCAAATTCAGTGACATTTTTTCCTGGTGTATAACGCCCTACCAAAGCTAAGCACAATAAGCCCTTGGAATCAAGGCCAAACCCTTTAGGGTCACCAATGTCATCACATGGTCATTGGCCAAATTGGGTTCTGGCCTTGCCAGCCAGTGCTGAGGGAAATAAAGTTATTGAGTTGAAAAATCTAACATAAATCAGCTTGAAAATCTAGTAAATAAGCTTGTATGAGTTTACAGAATTTATTTAAATTTGCAAAATCTTGATTAGGCTAAATGGCAAAAACTTTTTAGCTAAGACCAGTTTTGTTAATCATTTTGAGACCATCACGAATCTTCCCTTTTTATTCACACCCAAGCTGAGAATTTATTTGACTTCCTCAGATAAACAGATATTTTCAATAAAGTTAAGGAATATTTGCTGAAGCTTTCCCAATTTCAGTTAATTTTTATTAACGGAATACTGTTTAACCCTTTAGCAATGGGCAGACTCTGCTTTCAGCACTATTCTGACCCTCCCCTTTAGCGCAAAACCGCCCCCCAAGCCACAGCCTATTCTGCTACTCTGAAACTTTATATTTTGCTGCTTTCTTTTGTAGTACCTACTCAACCTAACCCAACTCTTGGGGACTCCTATCTTTTATAATTTAAACCAGTTTGGTCTGCATTTTGTTTAGTAAATTTACTTGAAAACAAAAATGAGATACCTAGACGTTGCTTCCTCTTGCTTGGCCACTTTGCCTTAAGCTGGCACCTTTTGCTTGGCGCTTTTCCTCCTTTGACCTCATGTGCTCAGTTTCCTATTATGTTATTAAGAAAAGCCTCAAATATATTGTGCTTCCTTCTTCTATTGGGTGGCTAGAGTCAGCTTGGCCCTCTCAGAGTTTTCCCCTTTTGAAGAGGTTCACTGAACTGGTACTGTTGTATCCCTCTTAACCTTAATTTTAACCTTCTTCAAAGGGTGTGCTAAGTGTGTTGTGAAGCTCCCCTCACCTAAGAAGCTCATACAGTGTGCAGTACCTGCCATTGCCAAATGACCTTCCCCTACTCACGCAATATAAAATTTAAAAGTGAGATTTTTACAATGTTGTCCAACCTAGGGCCCGCCATAAGTTTTGAGGCAATGACTTAGATGAAGTCCTCCTCTTCCACCTGCTGCTCTATGAGATTTCAGAGGGAGCTCACCAATGGTTACTCTCCACTGGTGAAACTAATAGATCCCCCTGGGATCCCTCCCAGCGTTGGAAACCTTTGTCAAGCCCCATGAGTTTCCCCCTGCCACCTTTAGGAACTATAACTACATGGTCCACTTGGCCCAAGGAGACCTCATTGTGGCACAGTACTTGCGCCTGTTACAAGAAAATGCATCATGGTTGGAATCTCTTGAACAGTTGAAAATGACCCTTCTCCGCAAGTACCTGGATAAAATTAGTGCTTTCTTTGGAATATGAGATAACCCTACCAATCCTTATCTGGGACGTGCTCCATCCTTGCATACATGCTATCCAACAGCATTTGCGTTGTCAAGCCTAACTGTACCACAAAACTTCATATCTTATCACTTGACAACTCCATCTCTGCTTTGCACCCTCAGGGAACCTATTGTGTTACACCTGATGACAGTCAAGTTTCAGATCTCATTGTAATTTATCCAGCGGAGATCTTAACTTTAATGGACACCTTCAACCTGACCATTGTCGAAATTCTCCCTTTATTGGGGGAAGCCCTGAATAGAGGCCATGACCCATCTACAGGTGGATGCCAGACTGGGCTCCCCATTAACTTGGGTTGAGCCAGATATGAAGTATTGGAGATCAGCTCCAATAAATTAAATTATATTTAAATTTAATTTGACTTTGGCAACTAATGCTGAAGATGTTGAAACTCAATTAGGTTGTGGCAAAATCCCTTTTAGCACTCGCACCCAATCAAGTTACCCTTTTGGGAGCACCAGCGATTTATGCTGAGGATGCTCCCACTCCCCTTGTAATATTATTTATATTATTCAAATCGGAATCCCATGCCAACTCTTTTGCTATTCCAATTCTTTCCATTCCCAATCCATCAAGGTTCCATAAATACCTCAAGGATCATTTCAATAGAATACCGTTTCTCACTTATCTATTTTCCGTTTTTAGCTTTACTTTGGGCCTTAATGGCTTTTGCTCTCTGGGGACTTTGAGGCCCTAATTAATAGGGCTAGGTTCAAGTTTCTACTCTGAAGTCCCAACAGTAAAGCTCACTACAGGGGCCCCCATGTTCTCAGCAAGAGCTAGATTGGAAGGAGGAGGGGCAGTCCCTGGCCTCTGACCCAAGAGGGCAAGCCAGGATGAGGGGGCTAATGCCCCCCAAAACTAGCCTGGGTGGCCAAGCCCAGGTTACTGGGGTTTCATCCCCGATGCTGGCCCCAGCACCAATGCTGGGTGTCAACCTCAATGCTGGGACCTCCTCCTGATGCTGGCTTCACGCCAATGCTGGCCTCAGTGCCAATGCCAGGTGCCAATCCCGATGCCAGCTGAGCACCAATGCCAGCTCTTACGCTGATGCAGGGGCCACTCCCCCAATGACACTTGCCAGATCCTGCCATTGAGTCCACAACAGTTACCTTGGCCGTTCCACCCTGCCACCTGGATCTGGTGCCCCCGCCTAAGCTCTGACCCCTAGTTGGGGCTTGGAGGGGGCTCTGTCAGGATTCTACCTTTATTGGGGGAAGTTCCAACTAGGGGTCATGACCCACCTATAGGCGGATGCCAGACTGGGCCCCTATTAACTTGGGTTGAGCCCAATCCAAAGTATTGGGGATTATCCCCAATAAATTAAATTATATTTAAATTTAATTTAACACTGACAACTAATGCTGAGGATGTCAAAACTCAATTGGGTTGGAGCGAAATCCCTTTCAGCACTTGCACCCAATAAAGTTACCCTTTTGGGAGCACCAGCGACTTAAGCTGAGGAAGCTCCCACTCCCCTTGTAATATCATTTATATTATTCAAATTAGAATCCCATGCTGACTCTTTCGCTATTCCAATTCTTTCTATTCCTGATCTATTGAGGTTCCATAAATACCTCTTGGATTATTTCAATAGAATAACGTTTCTCACCTATATCTTTTCCATTTTTAGCTTTACTTTGGGCTTAATGGTCTATTAACTCGCTGGGGGCTTTATGGCCCTAATTAATAGGGGCCATGTTGGAGTTCCTCCCCCAAAGTCCCAACAACCATCATATCCCCCTCTGTACTATTCCAGTATCATTTAAGACCAACAATAGCTCACTGGAAGGTGAGACTGAAACTTCCATCATAGATGGGGCCTCCTCACCATTGCCCTGCACCTCTGCACTCCATGGAGTACCCCTTGAATTTGTCCTCAAAAGTAAAGGGGGTTAGTAATTCTAACATGTTTACTTCAGAGCATTCACTTTACTCTTGCCACGGACCCTCTATTGCCATTTTAGAACCCATGGCCCCTTTCCAACTTGCTGCCCCAGTCGTCCCAGTTGAACAGCTCTTTCCATTACTCCAGAGTCACCTTTCCTGGTGGAACCTATCCAGAAATGAGCAGATATCCATGAGAAAGATGACTGAAGGTAAACTAGCCTTGGCTGACCTTCCAGAAGCTTGGCCGTCCTTACTGGTGTAATTTCATGTGATAGAATCTCCCTCCCTCTGAAAATAGAGCATTAAGATATCCTACTCCATTCAAATCCTGTGTTCACCTCACTTGTAATGTGAAGTCATGAGCTGTTGAATCCTCAGGGGATATTTTCGCCTACACTCCACCTTCTGGTCTTAAAGCCATATTATCATCACTGGCTCCATAAAAATAAATCCTCCTCTGCGTACTTCATGTTTATAGCAACTTTCTCCTCTGCTGGGGAAATGTCAAGCGCTCACTTTGGTGGATACTGGCGCTACTGAAAATTTTACCTGTCAAGGGCTGTCAGAGGCCCTGGACCTTCCCTTAGTGGTTGATCAGTTTGTGAAGGGTGGGGCGTCTCAAACCATTGCTTGATTTTCATACTTTTTTTAGTACTAGATGGTCTTGATCTTCATACTTTCCTGTTCCCTTTGTTGCAGGTGATGTACATTTTGTGGAGAGCTTTTCCTCAAATAAAAACTATCTGTACTTGTTATTCTGGGTGTTGACTGGTGGCGACAATTTGACATCTTCACCAATCTCATGAACTCTACTATGCATGCAAAGTTCCCTGGAGTAATCGCGGTTACTATATTCTTTGTCTGGATGAAAGCGCTATTGCGCTCCAAAAAAGATGGGGCCCCTCCCCTAAGATAAACCTAGCCTCTATTCAACCAACAGTCACCCCAACCCTGTCACTTATCCTACCTGAGTGCATCCAAGGATATGCAAACATGTTTGACCCCTCTAAGGATTGCCCACTCCCTGAGCACATCAAGTTTAGCTTTGAGCTCAAGTTGACTGTTGACCTCATCAAGATATTCTCTCCCATTTATCCCTTATCCTTGAGAGAAGTGGCCACCTTGGACGTTTAGGTGCATGACATATTTTCCAAAAACTAAATCTTCTAGAAATTTTCTCTGGTGTGCTCTTCCTTCCTATTTGTGGAGAAGTATGATCATTCCCTCCGCCCCTGCGTTGAATTTGGAAATCTGAACAATGAGACAGTACCTAACCCCCATCCTCTCTCCTTGGAGCAGCAGATCAATCACTACTTGGAGAAGGCTAGAGTGTTCAGCAAGCTGGATTGCCATAAAGCCTTCAACAAGATTTGAATTAAAGAAGGCTAGAAGTAGTGAACGCTTTTTGTACTTGGAAAATCATCTACCAGTTCAGGGTCATGCCACTTATTCTAAAGAATGCTCCCACCTGCTTTCAGAGAATCATTTATTCTGTATTGGGAGACCTTATGGGAACCTGCGCGATATCATACATGGATGACATACTGGTTTTATCCACGGATGCAGAATCTCACGTCTGCCACCTTGTATCTGTCATGGAGCGACTTGCACAGGAAAACCTTACTATCAAGGCTATCAAGTGCGAGTTCTTCTAGCCTAAGGTCAAGTTCTTAGGAAACATTATTTTCTCTCATGACCACATGATTGCCCCAGATAAGGAAGCATCCATCCGTGATTGGACTACCCCATCAACTCTAACAGTGTTACGCAGCTTCCTTGGGACATGTAAATTCCTCAAGAATTTTACCCCCCAGCTCTCAGAAGTTTCCGCCCCTCTCTACACTGCATCTGGAAAAAAGATTTTCAGTTGGATCACAGAATGCAATACCGTGTTCCACGCCATTAAGTCCATACTTTTATCCATCCCAGTGCTAGCTCATGCAGACCCCAGCCACCCTTTTATTGTTGCCATAGATGCTTCCAACTTTGCAGTGGGAGCAGCTCTGTTGCAGGAAGAGGAGAACTGAGTGAAAAGCCCTGTTAGCCCATTTTTCTAAGAATATACCCTAGCGCAGCTCAACTATTCTATCTATGATAAGGAACTACTTGCTGTTGTTGAGGCGGTACATCACTGGTGCCAACACTTGCATGGTTCTTGGTGGCCCTTACTTGTCCACACTGACCACAAGGCGTTGATTACTACCGCGCCCCAAGAAGCTGTCCCCTTGACATTCCCAGTGGTTGGTAATCCTGTCAGTGTTAATTTCCGATATAATTTCATTAAGAGTACTAAAGCCTGTTACAGATAATCTATCACGGAACACTGTCTTTGCACCTGATTCAACACTAGTTGAAGCCCACAATACTCATGTGAAGATTAAGCCAGAACAGGTGAACGAGAGCCCAATTGCCAACCCCCACCGCTCTGCTTATGATGGAGCCTTTGGAAGGAGATACTGACACCCTTGACCGCGTTAGGCTGTCCCAATAACTGTCAGCTGACTATGACAAGATCAAGCAGGCCTGCCCTATGAATGGCAAACCCCTGGACAAAGGTTACCAGTTGCTAGATGGGGTCATCCTCCATCAAGTCAAGTGGTGGGTACCACCTGGACCCCTGAGAGAGAAGGTAATCCACGAAGCTCATGACCCTCCAACTGCTGGCCACCCTGGCAAGGTAAAGATGCTTAAGTTGGTCCACTGCTCTTATAGTTGAAAAGGCATTGCCACCGATGTGGCAAAATTCATAAAGTCCTGTTTATCGTGAAACTGGTCAAAACCTAGTCATCTGAAGAGCGCTGGATTTCTTGTCCCCCTTTAAGCTGCGGAGGGCCCTTGGATTTCGGTAACCATTGATTGTATCATGAACTCCCCTTGTCCCAAGTTATGACGCAGTAATGGTTGTAGTGGACCGCTTAACCAAGATGACCCATTTTATCCCTTGCAATATCACAATTACCTCTGTACAGATGGCCCACCTATTTGTTGGACACATATTTTGCCTACATGACATCCTCAAGAGATTATCAGCAATCACAGCCTGAATTAACTGCCCGGTTCTGGAAAGCCTTACTGTTCATTTTAAGAATCCGTTCCTGCCACTCTACAGCCCCACCCTCAGTTGGACGGACAAACATAGAGGGTAAATCAATGTTTTGAGCAATTTTACATAGTGATTACAACGTGAAGCAGAACAATTGGGCCTCTCACCTTCCGCTGGTGAAATTTGCCTATAATAATCTTACCTATACCTCTTCAGGAACGTCCTTATTTTGCAAACTATGGGTATAATCCCAGAATCAACTTGAGTCCACAGATTGAGTCTACCGTTGTTGCTGCCAATGAGCGCGCCAAAGAGCTCAGAGACATACACCAGAAAGTAAAGGATCATATTGTTAATGCTGTGAGGATCTACAAAGCATATGCTGACTGCAAGCGCCGCAAAAGCCCTGATACAAGTCAGGAAACTTGTTCATGGTCAATGCTAAGATCCTCCACCTGAAGCAGCCCTGCTGAAAGTTAGTCCCCAAGTTTTTTGGACCCTCTAAGATCGTCAATAAGGTTGGCCCAGCATCTTACCAAGTTTATCTAACCCCATCTATCAAAGTGTTCAGCACCCTCCATGAGTGCCTTCTGACCCCCTTTGAGGGTCTCATGCCATCCCACCCTAAGCCTGTAATAAGCAATGGTGAACCCAATAAGAGATCAATGCTGTTCTTGCTTCCTGCCTCTCCTGACATTACCTCCAGTATTTGGTGTCCTGGAAAGGTTACATTGAGACTATGAACATCTGGGTATCCTATAGAGACTGTTACAACTCCCAGTACCTAATCTTTGACTTCCATGCTAAGTTCACAAAGCTGTATGCCCTGACACCCAAGCCTCCTTGTCCGCCATGAATCTGCCAATCCCCTACAAGAACTTTAATTTGGCTAACGTCCCCTCAGGTGGTGTATAACCCTATCCAAGAGTAGAGGGTAATGTCACAATTAATGACATTTCTCCTGGTGTAGAATGCCTCACCAAAGTTAATCACAATAAGCCCTTGGATTCAAGGCCAGAACCTTTTAGGGTCACCAATGATCACTATAAGGTCATTGACAAAAATGGGTTCTGGCTTTGCAAGCCAGGGATGAGGGAAATAGTGCTATAGATTTGGAAACTATGGCAAAAATTGGCTATAAAATCTGGAAAATAAGCTGGTACAATGTTACGGAATTCAGCCAAACTCACAATCTTGACTTTGCTAAAAAGCGTAAAGTTTTTAGCTTGGATCGGTTTTTGTTGATCATTTTGAGACTATCACGAATCTTCACCTTATATTCACACTTTCAAGACAGTTTCTGTAACTCTCTCATTGCCAGAGAGGTGGTGCGGGTACACAACCACACCACAAGTGTCAGTCGCTATTAATATCAGGAATACAGCACCTCAGAAGGTGCTGGAGCACAGGGGACCCATGAATATTGTGTACAATACAGAACAGATAACAAGACATAATTAACAACAAAACTTGGTTGGGCCCCAAGGAAGAATCTATAACCAAATGCAGATCGGTGTTGGGATTCTTGGATGCCTTGATCTGGAGGGAAACAGAATGGCCCAGCTATGCACCAGATTCTGTCATTAATCTTATTGGAAGAAAATGTCCTATGTTGTTAAAGACCTCTTCAAGGAGGTCCGCGCACAGGTTTGCCCAAGGGACAATGCAAAAGAAAACGTAAAACTGACGGGGTTCTTTATCAAACAAGTTCAATAAGGAAGGTTGGTCTCATGGAATCATTAATGAACTTTGGGAGGAGAATCATCAGTTTGTGATAGTGGTACTAAACCTAAACGAACCAATAATATACACACTACCATCAGCTATGGTACTTTAGCTAGAAATAGTCTGAACTCAAGTTATTGATTGCAAGTGAATTCTTTTTGACCTAGCAATATTGTAAATTGAACAGGTTTTGAAACCTCATTCTCCAAGTAAATGTAAAGAACCGTCATCATTACTAATAAAGCTGGTGCATTTTAACGCCCTAAATGTAATGCAGGGTTGAACATCACGCACAACCCCAGGACCAATTTAAGCATATATTTCTTGTACCCAACGTTGGTCTAGGATATGCTTAAGGTCAGGGAGGCCTGCCAACAGGACCTTTTTTAACTCCTCACGCCCAGCCTCGCTGTTAAAATCTGTATCCTCAATTATGTTATGTAACTATGACATTAACCTCCCATTCTGTTGGGGCTCCACCCCCTCCAGGGTCTTCAGCTATGGAGTTCATGTAGGCAGAGGCCAGCGTCATGCCAGCAATACTTTGCTTTGACTTGGGTCCTGCTGCCTCAGGGAAACGCTCATGGAAAACCTCAATCAGATCATGAGCATGGGCGCAATTGCGTTCTGGTACCAAGCTGTTCTCAGCTGCATCAAATCCCTTCCAGGATACCAGGTACATAATCCTTCTTCTTACATGGCGAGAGACTACAATTTCCTCCACTTCCAACTCTGGCGTCCATCAGCGAAATAAGCCTCTTGGAGTCTCTAGTGAGGGGCTCTCAAACAACTTTAGCTTACTTTCATGAAAGATGGCAAAGATCTGGAACATTGAGGGAAGATACAAATGGTATGAGGCGTGGCCCACCTTTCTGACAGTGCGGTGAGGCCCTATCCTATTTGGTCCTAGCTTTTTTCATGGCTTCTTAATTGGGATATTTCTAGAATCAAACATCACTAGATCTTCTTCCTTGTATGCAGGACCTATCTATCTCTTATCATCAGCATTCCCCTTATATGCTACCATTGCAGCATCCAAAACTCTTGGTAACCCCCTGTACTTTCTTAATAGTCTTAGAAAAACTCACCACCACTACCACTTTGGATCCCCAGCTGGGCTTCATGTTGAAGGTTGGGTTAAACACATGGTTAAAATTCTAGGGGTTTCACTGCTTGTGTTGTACATTCAGCTTCTTGACATAGGAGAAAGAAAGTTGGAGGTACAAGTGCTCCTGAATCTGCTACCATGATTGGCCCATCTCCTGCCCAATCTCCAAATAATATTGTGGTTATCAACGATATGAGTACCAATGGCGAAAGGACCTTGGCGGATTCTTGGTGGAATCCAAACTATCGGGAAAGTATGGATTATAACCAAAATTGGTGTAATAAGGTAAGAACTGATAATAGGAATTCTCCTATTTCTTGGCTGAATTTGAGGTATTCATTACCACACAAATCTGACCACCTCCGAGGTGAGAAGATTTTACTCAACAATAATAGGGTAAAATTAACAAATCATTACCACACGAATCTGACCACCTCCAAGGTGTTAAGATTTTACTTGACAATGATAGGGTAAAAATTAACCAATCATTACCACACAAGTCTGACCAACGCTGAGATGAGAAGATTTTACTCGCTGGTAATTGGATACAATTCATCAAATTGTTACCACATGGGTCAGTTTTGCCTCAAAAATTTTATCTTTGATCTAATAGGCCAAAAACCTATATTCCCTAATTTGGATGACTCAGCTTTATATACTTTAGCCTCAAAAACCCATGGTCTTGAAATTTGAACTAGTTTAAATAGGAAATACTAATATTGAGAAAAGGACCTTTTTTGGTTTTGCCCCACTTAAACAATAAAAAACATGAGAAACTTTAACAAAGCGTTATTTATTACTTTATTTATAAGTAAATCTCTCACTTAAACAAAAATTTTGTGGCATCCGTTGGTGGACCCCACAAACTGGTGCTCACTACAGGGGTCACCCTGAATACTTCGATAAGTACTAAAACAATGGAGGCTGTAAATGTGAGCAGCTCTTCTGAATCGCGATTAGTTGCTTTTGAGAAGCAACTAGCCAACTCTTTTTCCCGTCTCAAAAAGCTAGAGCAACGGCTGTTTAAGTTACCTATAAAGGACAGATACACCCCGGGTGAAGGGAGCATGGCTTCCTTTTTATATGTTTATGAAGCTTCAATGGATGGCGCCACTGATAAACAAAAAGTTCAATACATTCTTCCCTGTTTAAGCTGCAGAGCCCAAGAGTTGATCGTTCCTCACCTGGATCCTCAGCACACCTGGCCAGATGTTAAGAAGGCCCTCTTGGCTGAATTTGGATCCAAGCAGAGCTTATACAGGGAGAAACAGGCTTTCATGCGCCTTACCATGTATGGGGGTGAAACCCTCGTTAGTTTTGCTGAGCGTTTTTATCTCACTGCTCAAAGGCTGGCTATGTCTAACCTGCTTACCCTGGATGATGCTATCGCTGTCATATTAACAGGGTTAGCTTCACAACCCTCTCTCACCAGGCATATCATATCATTGAAACGCCACTTTACAACCTTCCGTGATATAAAAGAGGCTTTGTTAGATGTTGCCCATGTTCCTTTAGGTGAGCTGCGGCCTATTGAACCGTTGGAAGTGAGGCCACCTATGCCTGTCCTTTCTGCAAAACCTACTTCTTCGGTGCAACGTAAAGCGGAGATCCCTACTGTGGGTTCGCTTTCAGCTCAGCCAACAAGTGCTCATCCTAAGGGTATATCCTCCAGAACTACTGGGGTTGTGAAAATGCCGGTTAAAGCAAAGCTAAATACCCAACCCCTCGTGGCTGTCTCCCCTACTTCAATTGTAGCCTTGCCCATGGTTAAGAATACTGCTGAGGCCAACTTTGAGGGGGGTTACAATGACGTTGGGTACTACTTACTGGGAGCTCCCACGGAAGTGGAGGTCCCTGATCGCCTAAATGCTGAAGTAATAGATGAAATCACCATACCTGAGGATACCTACCTCCGCCAAGTTATAGGTTGTATGGCAATTATTGACACAGCCAGTGACGCTGATCAGCTCCTATCAAGCTTAATTCGCCCTTTACAGCGAGGGCATACCATGCAGTCTATTCTGGAGAATCACCCTGAGACCGCACGCATATTAACCTCCACTTTTCATCTCGAGGAGGTCTAACGCTATCAGCCAACTTTGGAAGCACACTTACCAAAGTTGAAGTAGTTGTTCACAAAGTCTGGGTGATGGCTATCTTGGATACAGGTTCTCCAGTGAATGTGATTTCATCTCAGCTGATGAAAAAGATTAAATTGATGCCTGACTTGGATTATGCCAAGGAGTTTGGAACTGCGGGCCCAAACAATACCCGCGCCCTTGGCGCTTACTCCTCTCTTACCATTCGCGTTGGGAAGCTTATCCTATCAGCCCCTGCTGTGGCCTTAGATAATAACTCCTATGATATGCTCATAGTTACTCAGTTTATGATCGAATATGAAGGCATCATCAACATGAAGCAAGGGTTCCTATCTTAAATGAACTACGAAGTTCCATTAGTCTTATCCAACAAAGAACCCATCAAGAATGACTACACCTGCCTGGTTGAATACCCCTTTTCTGCTTTGTCTTTACATTATGTCACTTCTGGGCGCAACACTAAGAAATTTCTGATTCAGTGGAGGCTAGCAATGGTATTCCATTTTATGCGGCAGATGAGGTGGTGATTAAGCTGAGTGAACAACGAGTGGTTGACACAAAAATAACGCTACAAATCCCACGTCACTGCTTATTACATCTCTTGAGTGTTAATGGAGTTAGCCCTTTTGAGCCTCGGGTATTGCCTGGCATTTTTAGACCCAGCCTATCAGAGGCCTATTACTCTATTGTTGGAAAACCTCACCAAAAAGGACATAATTGTAGGGAAGCATCAGGAGGTGGGCCGAGGGTTCTTACTCCCTGTGGAGGAAGTTGAACAAATCCACTCCGTTGGCTCAATGGCAGATTTAGGCCTGCCTGAAGATAACCTGGTATGTACCTTACTGAATGTCCATACCTCGGATGAGCTGACTTCAGATGAGTTAGAGAAAGTGCATACTCTCCTGGATGATTATAGTGATATATTCTTAAAGTCAGACAACGATTATGGCCACATGAAGGGCTGGTGTCATTCCATCGATGTGGGTAATGCCCATCCCATTAGGTCAAAACCTTATTACAAGTCAAAGGTGGAAGAACAACAAATGAGGACGGAACTCACACAGTTGTAAGACGCGGGGTTATTAGTTCCTTCGCAAAGCCCTTTGCCCTCCCCCCTTTTTCTAATTAAGAAGAAAAATGGAGGTCATCAGGTAGTTATGGATTATTGCAGGTTAAACAATCTTATGAAAAAGGATAGCTATCCTATCCCATGCATTGACGATGCCCTTGCGCAACTCTCAGGGTCCCAGTATTTTTTGGCCATGGACTTGGCTAGTGGATACTGGCAAATGGATCTATCTCCTGAAGATCAAGAGAAATGCGCATTGATATGCAGTGAAGGTCTTTTTCAACCCACGCGATTACCTCAAAGGTTGTGCAACGCACCTGCCTCTTTCCAGTATGCGATGGATCACATATTGCAGGATCTTAAGTTAACCTGCGTCATCATCTACCTTGATGACATTACCATATTCTCGAAGACCTTCAATGAATACCTTGATCATTTGAAGGAGGTATTCCAACGCTTACGACGCTCAACTATCAAATTAAAGCCTTCAAAGTGCACTTTTTTCCAAAAGAAACTAAACTTCCTTGGACATACCATTTCTCGAGAGGGTATCCAACCCATACAAGATAAGGTCAAAGCGATTGCCAGAATGCCGCCCCCCAAAAACCTACGGGATATACAGGTATTTTTAGGGATGATTGGGTATTACCATCAGTTTATCCCTAAGTTTGCCCAACTCAGAGAGCCTCTTATTCGTTTACTAAAAAAGAATATCCCTTTTCAATGGGGCACTGAACATAAGACTGCCTATGGAACAATGAAGTTGCTGCTACAAAAACGGCCTATTATAAGGCATCCTGATTATGGAAAACCATTTATTTTGTTTACAGACGCCTCAGACTATGCCGTCGGGGCCATCCTAGCCAATTAGATGAAAAAGGGCTAGATCATCCTGTCTCATATTTTAGTAAGATTCTATCAAAGGCAGAACGCAACTATAGTGTTACTGAGAAGGAGTGTCTCACCGTTCTACTCGCAGTGAAGAATTACCGCCCTTTCTTGTATGGGACCTCTTTCACTGTGATCACAGACCACGCATCTTTAAAATGGTTGCAAAATATGAAAGACCCTACGGGGCGCTTAGCTCGCTGGGCTCTAAAACTCCATCATTATGACATGAAGATCAAACACCACACTGGAAACCGCCACATGAATGTTGATGGGTTAACTTTGCTGCCCATCCTCCACCTAGATAACAGTGAAGTGGAGTGTCTTTATGATCTATTAATGACCCCAAACGATTGGGAAGATGAGGATGAGCCTGTACAGAGGATGTTGGCCCGGCACTCCTATAACACTAAAGTAGAAAGTGGGAAGTTGTATAAACAAGTGGGGGCGAAGTGGTTGCCTTAACTACGACCCTCAGAACGTGTACCTGTCATCCTGGAAGCTCATTCAACTTTAGGCCATGGAGGAGTAAAGAAAACCTATGAGTGGATAAAAGATCAATATCTTTGGGAGGGAATCATGGATGTCATCGTTGAAGTCTTGGATGCTTGCCTTACGTGTAAGAAGCAGTCTCAATTCAAGACTAGATACCAATATTAGCCGACTACCCCGCAGCAGTTGTTCCATACCATGAGCTTGGATGTAGTAGGGCCACTTCCTCAAATTACAGGTGGAAACAGATATATTTTGGTAGGCATTGACCACTTCACAAAGTGGGTTGAAGCTGTGGCGTCGCTGGCCCAAACTGCTAAGGCCACTGCCACCTTTCTTCACCAAAATATTTTCACCTGACATGGGTGCCCTCAAGTGCTACTCTGTGATAACGGGAAAAATTTTACATCCAGAGTAGTCAAAATCTTGGCTGCTTCCATGGGAGCCCAGCAACTATTCTCAGCTCCATATAACCCCTCAACCAATGGTACAGTAGAGCGAGCCAATGGTACTCTGGTTTCAATATTACAAAAAATGGCTTCATATGATCCCCTTCATTGGGATCAACATCTCCCAAGCGCGCTTATGGCTAACAGAATTAGCTATCATCAGATTTTAAAGATGTCCCCTTTCTGAGTTTTGTATGGCAGGGAACCGGGAATACCTGCTCTCCTAGCTAAGGACGTCTTCTCTAGAGGAGAGGAGCCTGAAAAAGCCATGCAAAGGTTAGCTAACCGCATCATTAAGCTTCAATCAGAGTCTATGACCAACCTAGCTAAAATAGTTACTAAAGAAGGCCAAGCTGCCAATGAGCTCCAAGCCCCTCTACCTTCTTTCCAATCGTCGGATATGGTTTTATATTACCACAAGCACATAACTGCCCATAGTGGCAAACTTGGATCAATCTGGGAGGGGCCATTTACCATTACGTATAAGAGAGGAAATGAGTATTCTATCAAGTCTTTGGCTACAGTAATTATCATAAACTGGGTACATGGCCGCTTCCTACGACCCTACACCCCTCCCAACATTATTGAGGGGGGCAATGTTGGATATTCACCTTCTCAACTTAGGAGAAAGAATGTTGGAGGTACAAGTGTTCCCAAATCTGCTACCATGATTGGCCCATCTCCTGCCCAATCTCCAAATAATATTGTGGTTATCAACAATATGAGTACCAATGGCAAAAAGACCTTGGCGGATTCTCGGTGGAATCCTAACTATCAGAAAATATGGATTATAACCAAATTTGCATTATAAGGTAAGAACTGATAATAGGAATTCTCCGACTTTCTCAGCCAAATTTGAGGTATTTGTTGCCACACAAATCTGACCACCTCTGAGGTGAGAAGATTTTACTTGATAATGATAGGGTAAAAATTAACAAACCATTACCACACAAATCTGACCACCTCTGAGGTGAGAAGATTTTACTCCCTGGTGATTGGATACAATTCATTAAATCATTACCACAAAAGTATGACCACCGCTGAGGTGAGAAGATTTTACTCGCTGGTGATTGGATACAATTCATCAAATCATCACCACATGGGTCAGTTTTGCCTCAAAAATTTTATCTTTGATCTAATAGGCCAAAAACCTATATTCCCTAATTTGGATGACTCAGCTTTATATACTTTAGCCTCAAAAACCCATGGTCTTGAAATTTGAACTAGTTTAAATAGGAAATACTAGTATCAAGAAAAGGACCTTTTATGGTTTTGCCCCGCTTAAACAATAAAAAACATAAAACTTTAACAAAGCGTTATTTATTACCTTATTTATAAGTAAATCTCTCACTTTAACAAAAAATTTGTGGCATCTGTCAGTGGATCCCACAGCTCATTCACAAATATCAGCCCCTAAATTATAACTGCACATGTTTGGTTTGTGCAATCCTCACGTTGTCTGATGATATATATGATATATGATTGATAATGGTATGAAGACTATTATATGTAGTTAAATAAATCACTAGTGTTTGGTCCAACGCTTGACTGACATTCCTCCTCGAAATACTTCAGATGTCCTCAGTAGGGATTATGACCCTTATCCGCCTAACTTGATCCACGCCCAGATCCTATTTTATGGTCTTACCTCTGGTGACACAAAGTTGGTAGTAACTCCTGTCTCAGCTCATCTTCTCCTCTCAGGATCCTCGATCCTTACTCTTTATCCTACTAAAGATTCTCCAATTAAAGCACACAGCTTTAATTTCCTTGAAGTTGAATAGAACTAATGATGCAATCTGCTAATTTGTTTTTATTAAGTGAATTCTCAATGAATATATAGTGTGAATTTGGTACCCAACCCTTGGTTGGCGCCTCAGCGATGAGATGGCAGCTGTTGCCGTTGAATTACCCTTTGTCATATCATCAGTGATGGTCTTCCCCATCCTGGTTAGATTTTGTCATTGGACATCCTTTAGACCTAAAATGGAAAGAATCAGAAAATGTATCCCTAACGTTTTCTACTTGATCTTAGCAAACTAACCATATTTGGTGAGCGTCTGCTTAGGTAATAAGACTTCTTACCCATTAAGGCAGGTCGCAAACCAACTGATTGATAGCTAGTTGCAGGTGGCATACTCGCCTCACAACTTGCTCCTTAAATTCCTAATAAGTTGGTGATGAAACCTGACTGATCCCAATTGGTACACCAGATAGTTAATAAGTTATCAACTATCAGGTGCGCCATTTCATTGGCAAATCTTCTTGACGAGATCTTAAGCATTCACCTAGAATAATCCCAATGGATCTGAACAAGTTAAATTACCTAAAATCTTCCAAACATTATTAACCCAAAATTGGGGTCAACCAATACCTAATTCACTCACTATAGGGAATTGTCCCTAGTGACATAGGGTAATCTAGACAGCTGGGAAGGTGGACAAAAATCCCAACACCCATGGTTGGCGAAAAAGGGGAACACCCAATATATGCATGTTGAGTGTTGTTATAACTAAATTGGGCTATGTGAAGATAAAACCCAATCTGAATGGTCCAAGGCAGTGTAACACCACAGGTACTGTTCCATACACTGGTTCACTCGTTCAGTCTGCCTATCTGATTGGGAGTGATAGGCAGTAGAATGTCAGAGGCAAATCTGAAGAGACTTACACTACTCTTAACAAAATATAGAGGTAAACTGGGTACCACAATCACTAATAATCTCCTGGGCATCTCCTGAAGGGCAAACACATGAGACACTAAGAGCCTAGCCATCTCTGCCGCTGTTAATGTGGTTTTACAGGTCATAAAGTAAGCGAACTTTGTAAAACGGTCCACCACTACCATTATGGCATTGTAGCCTTCAGGTGCGAGTAACTCCACAATAAAATCCACCAATAAGGAAGTCCAAGGTCCTTCAGCCTTTTAAACTGGCACCAACAACCCCGCGAGGGGCTGACAAGTTGGCTTCATTTGGTTTCAGACCAGGCACTACTTACAATACCTGGCAACCTGCACAACTAATTACTTCCAATTATAAGTGCGGCAGATCAGCTCCAGAGTCTTCACCTTCCCAGGGTACTCAACGGTGATCCCATCATGATGGTCCCAGATGGTTTTAGGCGAAGTGGTCTGGTGAGAACCCATAGGCGTCCCTGAAACCACAACATCTCGTCCTTAATGTAGTAATTCCTAGTAAAGTCCTCCTTGTTTAATTTGCTCTTGGAGAGGACCATAGTATACTATGCCGACAAGGGCTGAGAAAGATATTTTTTTGAACATACCTTATTTATCCGCAGTACAAAAGGAGCAAGCGCTGACACATGTGCCATGGGAGAAGGATGTTGGGACACAATCTTACCCGGTGGGATCATCTGTAAGTCCAGTGAACATCCCCTGTATGTAGATCAGTCACTCTTCCCATTTGTGAGCAAAAAGGGGCCAAAGAGGGTGGCTGTACCCCTCATCACCCAGGGCGACCTCGCCCATGTGGTAGATGAGTGCTGGGTAACAGCCTTTCTCTTTGGATCCCTCCCCTGGTACCTTCACTCACCTCAGCCAAACTTGTTAGCTGGATTAAGTAAATCTGTGCCAAGATTGCCAAATTGAAGTCAATTGGTCCAAAACTGGTGGAAAATCAGCCTGACGATTGGAATTCACATAGTCAAAAAGGGATGAAGATTGGATTATCAGCCGGAATCTCCAACAGTTTCAATTCAGCCAGCAGTGCAATTGTCAAAATTAACCCCCTCTCAAAATTGTCAGGGATGATCCCCATCGTGCAGCTCCCATCTGGAAAATTGGGAGTTGCAGCTGAAGCAGCACCTTTGACTGAATGAACGACCCAATGACCAGGCATGGGCAGATTGGGCATCCTGAACCCATTTTCAACCAATTGGGACTGCCCCTACATGGGGTGGCCTTAGGGGATTCACATTGCTCATTGGGCCAGATGCAATCATGCCAACTGCCAGAAATGCAGTCGAGTCTCAGTTTGGGCGTTTTAAGGTCAAACTGACAGCAACTCAGCCTATCACCAAATCCTTTGATGACAGTTCCCATTGAGCTTATTTGCCCCCATCCCCAAATTTTCAGCTGTTAGGTCGAACTTGAAGGACTTGATCCTGGCTTGTTTCCTCATCAATTGACCACTATTTAATTAGCTGCATCGCACTGAGAAAATTGTTGGCCAATTTTTCTTCCTTTATTTTATATTAAAAACCTTCCCCAAAATTTAGTTTTTATGTTGTAAATAAACCGCCCTTTCCGCCAGCACTCACACACCCCTTGGAGTTAATGGCTGTATTTGTCTGGTATCTTATTATGTGCCTGTATGAGATTCTGGCTCATTGGCAGTTATTGGTAAAACTCCTTTCTAGTCTCATATCCGTCATACCAGCAGCAGTGCCTTTGGCATTCTGGTTTGCCATTCAGGTTCTCCGGCACCTGGGCTGGCAGGCCAGTATAATTCTAACTTGCCTTTTGCCTGAAATCATCAAGTGGGTATATTATACCTCTTCCTCCTTATGATCTGGAGCTGGCGCATGGTTTCAATCAAAGCATTCAACAAACCATTCTCCTTGCCCTTTGTAAACTCATAAGATGACACAAAATTGGGTCAGGGTCTCATGCCAGTGGGTTTGCCATGGGGTCAGGACATGAGGTGCACGGTAGTACAAGGCACAGTAATCTGTATGGATGCATAATGGTAGGGATGAGCCATGCAAATGATGAAGCGAATAGATCAGCGCCTCAACCACTTCCAATAACTCTTTGTCATAAATGGCGTAGTTTAACTCTGGTAAGGACATCTTCCTGGAAAATATCCCACTGGTTACTCTATTCCATCTCTACACACTTGTAACAAGGAAGCTGCTATCACTAAGTTGGAGGTATCAGTAGCTACAATAAACTCTTTTTCTGGATCTACATGGCGAAGGACGGACTTAGACAATAGGGCGCACTTTACAGCTTGGAAGGTATCCTGAAAAACGAGGTACCACTGGAGCACTTTTGCTCCACTTGCCTTATACAAGGGCGCTGTTACCTCAGAAAAATTTGTCATGAATGTCTTAAGGAACGTACATGTCCCCAAAATCTCCTCAATTCTTTGAAAAAATTTAGGTTAACCATTCCTGAATCGCCTTCTCCTTACCTGGAGTTATCATGTGGCCTTGTCAAACACGTAGCTGCCCAGAAAGGTGATTTGGGACTTAAAGAAATCACATTTACTGATTTTTAGCATATGGTTAGCTGCCCTCAAACGCTCCACCACTTGCTGCAGGTGTATTACATGGGATTCTTGATTAGGGAAAAACCAGATATCATCCATGTAGGCCACCGCGCATACACCCAGCAGGTCCCCCAAGGCTGCAATTATTTGATGATGTAAATTAGCAGATACATTTTTAAGCCCAAAAATCATAACCTGGAACTGGAAAATCCCTTTTATGGTTCTGAACGCGGTGAGCCACTCCTGGCCCTTCTTAAAACGGATCTGATTGGATGCATTTAAGAAATCCAAATTTGGAGAAGATTATATTCTTCTTCACCTAGATATCAATCTGTGAGTCCACCGGAATGGGATTCAAATCTTGTAATGTGACTTTGTTTAGCTTCCCATGATCTACGCATGGGCGTAAGGTACCATCAGCTTTCTCCACAAAGAGGAATGGGGAGCATACTGGAGAGGTACGCCAAATATTGCGCCTTTATCCAACTGCTCCTTAACACACACATCTAAGGCTTCTTCCTCCCATATTGTCAAAGGGTAAATGGGAGAAGATATACTCACCAGATTAACAGTGAGTTGGAACTCACAATCAAACTCTGAATGGTCTGGTAGTACATCGGATGAAGCCGCATCAAATGAAGTTTCTAGCCTCATTTAAGCAAGAAGGTAAGATTACATTCAAAGATGGCGTTAGCAACAAAGCGAGACTGAGTGTGTGGGCCTTTGGATATTGGGGAAAATTTCCCTGTGAGGTCGCTTCAAACAAAGGAGCAACTAATTCTTGACTATTTTTCAGTGATTATGACAAGGTATTGGCTTTCAAGTTGATTCTGAAATCAAACTTTCGCCACCACTTTACTCCTAAAATAATGGGTCACAAGAGGTTTTTAATAGCCTGCTGGTGGTCAGCCAAATGATATTTGCCAACTTGATAATCCATTAACACCAGAATTTTCAGCGAGGGAATACCTTGGGAAGCCCCTCCCATAGACATGCCACCTGGCAGGTGATTCAACTCAAAGTAGTCGGCTAGGTCCTTATCAATAAATTTCTCATAGGCTACTGTAACCACCAAGATAGTCATGCTGATTTTCCCTAGAAGGGATGAAAGGGTAGCGGTCAACAAAAAATATCCAGAATAGTCTTTATTCATAGCAAATAACGCCAACACCTAACCAGAAAAACCTTCATCAGGCATGTACATGCCTCCAGGGTACGTTTCTGCATTATAGAATGGAAAGAGATAATTGGCCACTCTCATTACTGAGGTCATATATCTTAACATATCTTCAGCAGTTGCAAAACATTTTTATATTTTGAAGTAATTCTTTCTCCACCTCCTATGTTCTGAGGATCATGTTAGGGGTCAAGCGCTGGTTCTCTAGTGTAATTTGGTACACATGAATGGGGTCTGCGTTAGAGCTACAGGAGATGATGATCAGCTCATTTAAATTTACATAATTTTCATTATAAAACGTGTTTTGAGCGTTAACAACCCCATACCAGATTCAATGGCCAGTTGTTCATAGTTACTCAGGGCCATCACCACCAAGTCATTTGTTAATGATCCAGCTGGCACCATAGGAACTCAGTGCAAAGAAAAAAAAAATCAATTTAGTTGAACCGTTTATACTAACTTTAGGCTAGACTAATCCAAACCCTCAGATTCTGTCAAAAATGGGGAAAGGATTGGTGTGAGCCTCACCACATTCAAGGGAAAATCAATAGTCTCAGGTACAATATTTATAGGGGCAACTGTGGCAACATCATTGCGGCAGAATCAACTGAAACATTTAATAAACTATTGGAACTCAACCCCTGTCCGCCTTCAAGCTCTTCTGAAAATGAAGGAATGGAAGGATAAGATTTTTCCTTTTTCAGAGGCGCGCTCGAGTTTTTGGGGCCTGTATTTATAGAGGCCACCCTGGATGAAGCCAGGATGGCCAGATTACCCAGCCCCTTCTGGGTTGTGGTGGGAATATTACCCCAAAGAGCTTCAATTAGCTGGTTAAAGTTGGGAGGGGGAGATTTCCATACTGAGGCATTTCTTTCAAGGGGGTCCAAGGTGGAATAAAGGGATGAAGTTATAACGATGTCTGACAAAGATAGGGCATGGGCCACGTCACAAAATTCATTTAGTTTAATTTCATTGGCCGGCCAGCTTTTCAAAGAGTAAAGAACAAGTAGGAGGTTTGGTTTGATGACACATCTGGGTGACGCTTCTCCAGGAAATGCTCCAAACCTTGTACCAATTTTCACAAAAGCAGATGTGCACAGAACACCTTGAAAACCCAGTTGGCAGCTTCAGGAGACAGCCAATACAGCAAATACGCCTCATGTGAGGGTGGATAACTACCATTAATTTGATATTATAATAAGAAGCTTCCAGCGAGAGGGAAGCATGAGCCTGTTGACTTTCAGAATAAGTTTTGGGTAAAGTTAGGGAATTGAAACAACAGGATCACAAAGAGTATGAGCCCATCAGTTACAATCAGGAAGGGTTGGCACTTCCCAGTTGATAGTAGCAAGAATAACGTCAAAATGTATCAATATTAAATAAAATGAAAAACTGTGGTGATCACCAAAGAGGTTGTGTAAAATGGCCAGCGCACCCAGTTCACACTTAAAGAATGCCCCATATGAATAATTTTAACGCTTGTAGAGTAAAAGGGTTAGTCAAATATTGTCAAGAGAGTGTCTGTAACTCTCTCATTATAGAGAGGTGGTGCGGGATACACAGCCACACTAAAAGGAAACTAGTCACTAGTAAAATTAGGAATATAACAACTTGGGAGGTGCCGGAGCACAGGGGACCCTGGGACAGGGTCTACAACACAGAATAGATAGGATAACTAATAAACAACACAACTTAGTTGAGCCCCAAGGAGGATTCCATAACCAAGTGTCACGGAGCGTGCTGATAATAATGTTTGACTGACCTGGAACTCTGGGTGAGTTATTACCCATAACCCAAGCCAGAATGCCGCAGTCACAGCCATCCAAAATAATTTGTAAAGATTAGAATACTGGCCTTGGAGACCAGCCAGGGGGTGCCTAAACTAAGATCATCTTAGTTTTTTATTAAAATAATTTCTAAAGACCAAAATCTGGGTTTTGTTTTTTAAGAGTTTTATTAGAAATATAAGATGGAGAAGATTGAGAAAATGGAGCAACAGCGGTTCCTGTCAGGGAACGCTGCTTATAAGCTCACTGGGAAAAATCACAATGCATGCACAACTGCCATTGGGAATAAACTTGTAACAATCCAGCAATTTGGGCTGACTGACATATCTTGAAATCAAGTTGGGTCTGGACTGCTTAGCTGAATTTGTTTCAGTCTCATTACTCAAATTTATTTTTTGTCATGTGCATGCATTTTGCAATGGCGGTGACATTTTGGATGGCCGGCAGGTAGGACCAGGGCCAGGCCACATAAGGCTGGACCCAGTTGGTGGGAAAGGGGTTGACCATCATCATACCTGTTGTGGATGGGTGTGGTATAGAGACAATGGTGAAAATTTGGTGGGTTTAGGTCGTTTACACAATTTTGCCACCTCCTGGCAAAACTTTCAAATCTTTTCCACCATCTTGGCGGATGATAATGCTTCAAGGGGCAAAGAAACTCTCAGGGACATGATGTGACCCACCTCTCATCTACCACATGGGCTAAAACACCCTGAAAGATGAGAGGTTTGGGTACCAGCTTCTGCCCATTGTTTGAGTGGAATAATAATTGTTCCCTATCCAAACAGAGAGGTTCCTGCACCAGACTTACATTTCCCTTCTCTTTAGGAAGGGGTGGAGTGCCGCCGCCAAGGAACTGAGACAATGCAATATCATTGTAGGCCTTAGGAGTTTGATGTCCATGATTGCAGCGATTTTAAGAGGAGGATGATGGGCTTCCAGGTGCAGCACATGGAATGCTTCAACCAACTCATGGCAGTTGGTGCAATCACAAGCACTGACCCAGTTATTTTTGTAGGATGGAAATCCCTTCCAAGCCACCAGGTATTGAACCAAACGGTGGACCAGCGAGATGCTAAAATTGCATTCACCTCAGACTTGACAGATTCTCCAAAATGACTGGTTTGGGGTCAGCAGGTGAGACACTGTAAAAGGGGGTAGCTGGGAGGCATGGAAGACTGGATGCTGTTTCTAATGGATAGGGAGTGCCAAGATGAGTAACCCTTTCCCAGATCTTCAACAACTTCATGGGGTCCTGACTGCTTGCTTGCAAACTTCCGCAAGGGGGCCTTGATGCACAGATGGTGGGTAATGAGCATTACCTGTGAAATTACCTGAAAGTCAGGAGCAGGGAGGCGCTTTTGGTTGGTGTCTCACTTTTAGTCAGCAATTGCTTTGGTAAGGTGCTTGCACATCAGAGATTGAGTTGCCCAGATGTGTTGAGCATGCTCTGATGCTTTTGAAGCCTTGGGATGAAGACAGGAACCCAGAGAAAAGGAATGATTGTACCAAATGTCACTTCATAGGGAAAAACCCTCTTGGAGGCATGTGAGGCATTATTGTAGGTGAACTGAGCCAACAGCAGATCATCCGCCCAGGTGTCCTGTGCATCACTGGTATAACACCAGAGATATTGCTCCAGGATTCAATTAATTAATCTATGGGCATTCAATTGGGGGTGGTATGCTGTGGACTGACACAGTTGAATCTTCAAGATGGCCAGATGGCCACCCAAAAGTGTGGTGTTGACTGTGGACCCCAATCACTTCCAATCTCCTGGGGTAAGCCAAACATAGAGAAGACATGGCAGATGAAATAAGAGCAGTCTCCTTAGAGGTGATGGAAGTTAAGCAGAAAATATACAGAGCGAATTTTATAAACTGGTCTACAATAATTATTATTGCATTGTGGCCATTTGAGGTAGGAAGCTCTACTTTAAAGTTGATGAACACCAACGTCCATGGCCCCTTGGCCTGTTGCAGTGGGTGGAGAATGCATTTAGCCCAGAGCGGTCCAATTTCCACATATGTGCAGGTAACAAAATTTGGTATCTATTGGGAATTAACCAGATGGATCCTTCCAATAATATTATAATTAGGGGTGTTGGTTAGTCAGGCGTTATTGCTGTCTAATCGCCTAGTTTGATATTATTTTTTTATTATTATTTTTATTTAACCGAGGCAAGCCAACCAGGGGACAGGAATTACTGAAAGAAAGAAATGACATGAAACCTGAATAGGGTCAACTCCATCGAAGAAAGTTTTTCCACCTCCAGATTGGGAATCAAATTTTTCTGGTTACATCATGGGTAAGGTTTTCGTGTTATTAGACCTACTAACCGCCAATAGCTTCCTTTGGCTAGCACCCTGATCGATGTGCGAAGGGCGGGAATCGAACCTGCAACTTTCAGGTTGGTAGCCATATGCCCTTACCAACTCACCTTCCACCCCCTAGTTTGATATTATTTTAATATCATAATTATTAATTTGATTTAGGTTTAGCATAATCTGCATTTGCCGCTGATTTACCATTTAAGGGTCATTGTGGGAATTTCTGGTGGAAAGCTGATGAATCCATTATTGATTGTCCAGTTATTGTTCCACTGCTAATTTGGAGCACTGGTAAATCATTCCAAGGATGCTCAAAGCTGTATTTATTAAATGAATTTATATATGATCAACTGGCGATTCATGCCGAGGATGGGTTGATATAACCTAGAATTTGGTGAACAGATGAGCGTATTGGAGGGAATCATTAACAGGAATGACCAAGGTTTATTAGAAGTGCTGGCTTGGATAGCCAAGGGATTTAATAGGCGAAGTAGCTTATGGTATAAATAGTCATTTATTCCCTCCAAATAGACATCTCTCTTTCGCCCATTTACTTTTAGTTGTCAGTAGATTAGTCAGCTAGATTAAGAGAGAATAATATTTTTCTTTACGCTTGAGATCACTTTTTAGCAATTTTTAAAAAACAAGTTGATTATCCACTGTCACCTCACCATACCAATCCTCCATTTCATATTCTCAGATCCACCACCTGCTGCCACATTGTGAGGCAGCGGTACTCCACCTGATAGCATTTACCGCTCAGCAGGCAAATGCATGTGGACTGGCTCAAACAGACCACCTAATACAACAGGCCAGTTTGTCCCCCCAAGGAACTTATTACTGCACCTAGCGTGAGTCCACCCAATCTGCCCCCACCCCCTAGCCCTACCCTGATTTAATATTCACTTTTGTTTCTGCATCAAGTATGGACATCTTTTCCTGTATGCCAACAAAGTGATAATTGAGCTGACAATGGCCACCTATGCATAGCTGGGTTTATTGACTTTCGCCCTTACAAGGGCTATTTTGATATAGGCTTTCCCACCAAAGAGGATGCTGCTGCTGCAGCTACGCCCTTAATATATAAAAACACACCTATTACCACCACCCATACACGCCTCCCCAGTGATACCACATATGTGGTGACCTTTGCAAACCTTCTCTCACACCTTCCCCCTCAAATACTCTATAAAGAATTGATGATTGGGCTATCAAAATATGGCACAGACCCTATCCTCCACTTCCTTGTCCTGAGCGGTGCTGAGAAACTAGTGGCACCTTGGGAAATAGCCACCATTACCCCCCACCAACCAACCATAGCCCAGCTCATCCCACCATGTGCCTATATCCCATCAACACCGGATCACTTCTTTTGGGCCTGCATTGACAATGACTGCACAGTTTGCCCCTTCTGCCATGAATTAGATCATTCAAAAAAGGCCTATTGATACAGTTCAAAAAATGTGGAAACCACCAAGCTCACCCATGAGGCCACAAAAATAGCATTTGAGTGGGGATTTTGGGTGCCCCCACCCCCTCCAGCTGAACGCTCAAATAATCAGCAAAACTTTGCAACCAAAGCCCAAGCCGGCCAATTTTCTCACAATCTACCCAATTAGGAGCAGGTCTGGACCCAAAAACAATCCAAACAATTTCCTGCACCAAAAATTACCCAGCCACAGCATGTCTCTCCAACTCAATCCCTCTCAACCAAAATCCCTGGGACTTATTGGATGAAGTAAATGAATTTGGTGAATTTGTCTCACCTCCAGACTTTCCAATAATTTAGAACCAGATCTGACTTCAGACTTTGATGCCCCATTCCCACACAAGAAATATGTCCTTAAACCCAACGCTACCCCTTTCTTGAGCGATCATCAGCTTGCCAAGGCTGTGGTGTCCTCACCTGAGAATCGCCATCTCCATGATGCCATGGCACTCTCTGTCACTAATTTAAGGAAGGGCTTCACGTCACCCTGTTCCCTCCCAATTTTTCTGAGGTTGAAAAAGTGGAAATCGACCAATTAACTGAAACTGCCACTTCCACTATCAAGCATGTTGTTGCACTGTCGGATTTATCCCCCACCATGCATATCACTAGAGCCAATATTACAAAATTTGCCCAGCTTTTGACGCATGCATACAAGCTGAACACCATGTTACCAAACTCCTGGAGGCTATGCTCCAGGCCTAAATTGTCAATGACGATATCAGCAATTATCTATTTCACCTTGACCCTCATCCTGCGGATGCCTTAATCCCTTGATCTCAGCATTGATCCACCTCTTCAATGGTGAGATCAATGATGATCCACCCAATCCCCCCTCTCCCTACGCTATGGTGGGATAATCAGCTCATCGATGTTCCACCTAGTAGGTTATTTTTCATGTTTAGGTGTTGCGCCGCTCATTTAGGGCGTTTGGTTTATATTTTTAGTTCGCTTTTTTAGTTTTTGTTTTGTAATGTCCATCCCCTGTTCATCTTACCTTGAATTAATCATAAATTTTAAATTTTATATTAAGAGGAAATGGGACTGGTGATTTTTGACATTATTGCAAGGTGACGCGCCTGGAGTGGCCAATGCTGCCAAATCACATATCTTAGCTTTTGGAGGAACAGGCGAGAATCTGGCCAACTGGCCACCAACGACGTTGTCAACTGGCCGTCAACCCTGTGGGGTTAAGCATGAGAGTGCCTTGGCTGCACATGATGGGGTCAGGTCTTGATAGGGCATTCCCAGATGGATTGGCGAAAGGTTGAGATGGTGGGGCAGTGTGGGAGTGCCTTGGCTGTCCAGGATGGGGGCAGGACTCACCAGTGCACACCAAAGGCCCTGGGGCTAAGATGAATTCGTTGGTCTGCTGTGTTGGTGGGTTGGACGTGGACTCCAATGTGATTAGTAAGCCTATGAAGGCGAAACGGAAAAGGGTCAACCAGTCTGCATACTGGTTGGCCTGGCACACTATCAGAGCCCAAAGTCAACTTTATGACAGTATCCATTCAGTGATGTTTTTTGAGATCCCAGGCCAATTGTATGTATGCTTCACCAAGTCAAGACATTTTTCCCTCCAGGGTGACCAACTGCCAGGGGATCATGGTGGGCTTGGATCACTTCGTTGCAAAGCTGAGGAGGGACCCACAACTGAGCCCAAAACAGAATTCCTTCTGCAACCACTGAGTAATGGGAATGCTAGTGCCTTGGATCCGTGAGCTGCACTGACAAATCCAAGCCTCCAGGACAAGTCATCTGGTGGGCCAAAACTCAAGCAGACAGGGTGGCGGTTGGATTCAGATTTTCTTACAAAACTTCAGGTGTGGCGATGGATAAAATTTGGGTGGTGGAATCACTGTGGTGAGCTCTTGCTCCTCCACCTCAGGTGGACATAAGGCGGGGTTGCAACTCAGGAAATGGGGAAGAACTTTCAGCAATCCTTTTACAAATTTGTACTTAAAGTTAAAACTGCCTAGGTCATGGTACGTCTGGGATTGATGGTGTGCCAACTTCTGCAGTTTGAAAAAGTACATGAGGGCTTGATAGTTCATCCGTACTGTCTCTTCATGAAAAGCACCCTGCAGGAGGTACCGCCAATGGGATAGCGCTCATGATAAAGTCGCCAGCTCCTGTCATAAATAGTCCAGTTCTGCTCCATGGATGTAAATTTGTGGGAAAAATATCTACAGGGTGCTCCATGTCATCATGTTCCTGCAAAAAGACTGCTCCCACTGCGGTGGAAGAGGCGTCTCATGTGACAATGAAGGGTTTGTCTGAGTTGGCACGCTTGAGCACAGATTGTGACACAAGTATCTGTTTGATAGCGTTAAATGCCTGCTGGCATTCTGAGGCTCAACAGAATAGGACATTCTTGCCAGTGAGGGGGTGCAGCGGCGCGGCCAGCTGTGAGAGGGCAGGAGAGAATTTTTTAAGAAGATGATGGTGCCCAAGAAGCTCCACAATTGCTTCTTGGTCATCGGGGTAGGCCGCTCAATAATGACCTTGAGTTTACGGGGCAGAATAGCATAACCATCTTTTAATAACAGGTTTTTAAGAAAGTAAACTCATGTAGAAGAACTCATACTTTGATGGCTTCACAAATAGACCTGCTTTGTGCAGAACAGCGAGCACAACCTCCAGACTTATAGCATGCTGTTTGAGGGTTGGGGAGTGGATGAGGATGTTGTCAATGTAAGCAACGGCGCATGTGTTACACAGATCGCCCAGAACATTATTGGTCATCTGCTGTAACATGGCAGGCACGTCCTTAAACCCAAAAGGCATTATGCAAAATTGGAATATACCCTGCCTCATCCTAATAGCGGTAAGCCTTTCCTGATCTTTGGCTTCCTGTATTTAGTTGAAAGCGTTCACCAAATCGAGTTTCAAAAATACTCTCAACTTTGCAATTGCTTGGGCAATTGTTTGTTTCAGTAAAAGTGGAAAAGGGGTCATGGACAGTGAAATTGTTGTTGTGACCATAATCCACACAAGGGCGCAGTATGCCATCAGCCTTCCTTGCAAACACAATGGGGGAGATGGCCAAAAATGTATCCTTGAAGAGCCACCCCTTAATGAGCATGTCGTCAATCCACACATCCAAGGCTGAAATTTCTTCTGCCGTATGGGGTTATAGTGGACAATTGATGTTAACCACTTCCACCATTGTGCAGAACTTAAAGTCATATTTTGAGTGTGACAGAAGTTAAGTAGTTTTTATATCAAAAATCCCCTTAAATGCTATCAGGGATGGAGGAAAATCAGGAGGCAAGACCACGGTTCTAGCAAGTGTGGAAATGGTATCTATGCTCCACACTTTATCTAAGGTGTTGAGGAGCAGGGGCGCACCACCACCCTGAGCATTTTCAAAGAGAAACATATTCAAAGTCAGGTCAACCTTCACTTGTTGGCATCTCCACCAACCCACACCAAAGATAACTTGGAATACCATGTCAGACATGGCTGGGAAAATGCACATAATTCAAAATTGCCTACTTGAAATGGGACCAGGCGTCGCACCTTGTAAGATGACTGTACAGCGGAAGATGCAACCAGCACCTCTGGTCTTACCTGCAAGTACAATTACAACCAATGCGCCAACCTCAAAATCATGAAATTTACTGTCGCCCCTGTGGCTACCAGGGCCTCAAATATCACCTGGTTTGCGCCCAGATAATTTCCACTGGTAACAGGAAATAGGCATAGTCCTGCTTATAGGTGAGCGTTTGTGGTATTACCAAGATGATTATGGTAACCAACGGAAAGAGGGGAAAATATGATACAAACTTGTTGTGGTTCTCTGGATCCTTAACATCTTGACATAAAGAGCCAGGATTAAGCTGGACTCCGCCAACTGGAAAGAGTTTTGATGCTGTTTTGGTAAAACCCACGTGACACCCCACCCAAAAGGTGAAATGGAGAGGGTCAGAGTTATGGATCACTCCAAAATGTCATGAAGCGTGCTGATATTAATGTTTCAACTGACCTGGAACTAAGGGTTAGTTACAACTCAAAATCCAAGCCAGAATACCGCATGCACATATGTCTAAAATGACTTGTTAAAGACTAGAATACAGTCTTTGAAGACCAACCAGGGGATGCCTAAAACCGGGATCATCTCATTTTTTATTAAAATAATTGCTAAAGACCAAAATCTGGGTTTTTGTTTTTTAATAAGATTTTTTTTAAAATAAAAGATGGGGAAAACAGAGAAAATGGAGCAACAGCGGTTCCTGTCAGGGAGCGCTGCTTATAAGCTCACTTGGGAAACTTGTGTCACATGCACAACTATCATTGGGAATAAACTCGCAACAATCTGGAAAATTGGGCCAAAAGACCTATTTCAAAACCAGCTTGGGTCTGGACTGCTTAGCTTAATTTGTTTTAAGCTCATTGCTCAAAGTTAATTTTTCATCACGTGCATGCATTTTGCAATGGCGGCAACTTTTTGGGCGTCTGGAAGGTAGCGCATAGGGTCAGCCACATAAGGCTGGACCCAGTTGGTGAAGAAGGGGTTTACCGCCCCCATATTTTTATTGGGGATGAGTGTGGCATAGACACAATGGCGAGAACTCGGTGGGTTTGAAGTGTTTAGTGCAATTATTCCACCTCTCAGAAAACCCTCCAAATATTTTCTGCCAGCTCAGCAGAGGATAATGCTGGGAGGGACACTACAACTCTCCGGGTTATGCTGTGACCCACCTCTCATCCATCACATGGGCCAAATCGCCCTGGGAGATGAGAGTTTTTAGTACTGGTTTCTGCCCCTTATTTTGAGCGGAATGAGAATTGGTCCTGATCCAAAGGAAGAGGTTCCTTCCCCAGACTTAACTATGTTCAGATCAGTGTCAGGGTGCTAGGTTTCCTTGATCTGGAGGGAACCAGGATGCCTAGTTGTGCACCAAATTCTGCCATTAATTTTATTAAAATAAACTGTCCTATGTTGTTGGAGACCTCCTTGAGGAGGTCCATACAAAGGTTTTTCCAAGGAACAATGCAAAATTAAACTAAAGCTAATGGGGCTTTTTACTAAACATGTCAATCAATAAGGAAGGTTGGTCTCGTGGAATCATAATAAACATTGGGAAGAGAATCATCAATATGCAAGAGTGGTACTAAGCCTAAACGAGCCATTAAGCGCACACTACTAGTTATTTACTATAGCTCAAGATAGTCCAAACCTGAGTTACTGATTGCAATTGAATTCTTCCTGATTTAACAATATTGTAAACTGAACAGGTTTAGAAACCCCTTTCTCCAAGCAACTGTAACAAACCGCCATAATTTGTACCAAGGCAATTCCCTTAATGTAATGCAGGGCTGACCATTACGTGCACCTCTAAGACCAACTTGGCATATCTTGCCTGTACTCAGCGTTGGTCCAGGGTATGCTTCAGGTCAAGAGGCCTACCAACTTATCATTTTTGGCCTCCTCACGCCCAGCCTTGTTTTACAATATGTACCCTCAATTATGTCATGTACCATGACACACACTCAAGCTGAGAAATACTTTGCTTTCCTCAGATAGACAGATAAAATTAATAATGTTAGGGAATATTTGCTGAAGTTTTCCAATACTTTTTAGCTACTTTCTATCAATAAAATACTGTTTAAACCCTTCCACAATGGCCAGACTCCACTTTTAGTTCTGGTCTGACCCTCCCCTTTGATGCAAAACTTCCCTAAGCTGCAGCCTATTCCACCGAATTTGCCACGTCATATTTTGCTGCTTTCCATTGCAGTACCTACATAGCTTATCCCAACTCTCAGGGACTCCTATTTCTGATAGTTTACATCCTTTTGGTATGCATTTTAATTATAAATTTTTTGGAAACAAAAAAGATAACCCAGGATGTTGCTTCTTCTTTATTGGTCAGTTTGCCTTAATCTTTCACCTTTTGGCCGGCTCTTTTCCTCCTGTGATCTCCTGCGCTCAGTTTCCTATTACAATTTACACCAAAATGATATTAGATTAAAAAGTATCATCTCACTTAAATACCCATTAATTGCTCTGCTAAAACAATATATCAATCTATTAAAATTGTAATACTTTTTTACTTCTTTTCAAGAAAGTGTCTGTAACTCTCTCATTCCTGGAGAAGTGGTGAGGAGTGCCCCTCCACACCGCCAGGGAACAACCTATTAAAAACGTAGAGAAGAGGGCCCTGCGGAGGGGACCAGTACTTAAAAGGACCCAAGATGAGAGCGCAGATCATTATAATAAGTGATGAGATAACCCAGAAAGGCGAGGACTTGGTTGGACCCAATACAGGAGCTCATTACCAACTGCAGGTCATAATCCAGGTTCTTTGGGGCCTCTGACTTTAGAAGTCCAGACTTTCCCAGAGGTGAAGAAGAATGAGTATTTAATTTAGTTAAAATAAGATGACCAACATTATTCAAAACCTCCTTGAGGAGGTCCATGCATAGGTCAGATTAAGGGACCGTTTGATAAAATGGAAATTTTTTGGGGATTTCGCTTTAACCAATTTGACTAACAAAGAAGTTTAGTCTCAGAAAATCATTATTAAACACTTTGGGAGGAATAATCATCTATCAGGTGAGGTACTGCGCCCAAAAACCAATAAAAGCAACTTGTCATCAACTGTCATACTATAGCTTAATTAAGCTTGAACTCAAGTGATTGACTGAAGCTGAGTCTTCCCAAATTTAGGAATTTTATAAATCAAATGGGACTCAGAGCCCTATTCCCCAATTAAATTCAAAGTGACATTATAATTTACAATGTAGCTGGTGCGTTTATAATGCTGTGGATTTAATACTCATATGACCATCGCATGCACCCCCAAAACCAACTTGGGCATATTTGCTTCTACCCATCGTTGGTCCAGGGTGCGCTTCAAGTCAGGAAGGCCATCCAACCTTGTTCTCTTGGCCTCATCACGCCCAGCCTTATCTTTAAAATCAATCCTCTCAATAATGTCATTTAATCATAACACTTCTTACATATAAAACTTTTTCTTTTATTGTAACAGTCCTGAAAAAATTGGAATGAGACTAAGTGGGATCATCCTCCTACATTAAAAGGTTCAAATTAAAACGGTCTAATAGTTTCAGAGTAATGCAAGAACAAACATAGAAAAAACTATATATACAGGCCAAATTGAGAACTCCTCCTTTTTTAGTCATTTAAAAACACTAATCAATTGGCCAAAACAGATTAAGCCTATTAGATCTGATCAACTGATAATCAAATACTTGACCAAACCCATCTAAAATCTACCAAATCAACTAAAAACCACTAGCTTTTCTTTCTTGTAACAATCACTTTAGTTACTACGATTCAATTCAAA